>JAAAKQ030081343.1:0-15031 GCA_010016005.3 Zanna intricata | reverse complement strand
ATGCCATTCAAAGTTTCTCCTAAATCTTTTTTACTTTCTGCTAGAATTACTATATCGTCAGCAAAACGTAGCATCTTAATAAAATTATAACAATAATTTTATACTATACAAGGAAGTCGATGTATTACATGATTCTTTCTTCGACTGAAGAACACTAAATATAAACTTGAAAGGAAAAAACATTGAAACGAAAATACGAGATTTAAAATATAATAATGTTAATACAGTAAGAAGAAAAGCCGGCAAAGATTTGCATAATTTTGTCTGCCGAAGATTACGCCATTGAAATGCTGCTACTTTGAAGGAAAATTCAAAGGAATATTAACGTCTCTGAGTACACAAGTGAAGAATTATATTAAAAAAATATATATACAACTCTTTAAGCAAAATTATGATGGTGACGGTATACCGTTCTCTTGATAAACTTTTACTAGAATTAATTGTCATCAGTGACCTATATTCATAAGTCACTGAACAAAATTTCATAAAAATCGTTTAACTCAATCGTTTTCAATTAAATTATAGGATAACCTTTATTTGTGTTTTTTTTTTTTTTTTGACTAGGGGTTGTTAAAACATTTAATTTTGCAAAAAATCCGATATCCAAAATTTTTGCCGATCGTTATATTTCCTTTTATAGCTATGCTTCTGCTGCAGTAGTAGATCGATTGTCGGTAAAGTAAAATTTAAGACCTTTGAAACAGACAATCTTTTAACTTTTATTTACGAGTGTGGTTAAAAACACCATGAAAATACGTACGTATTCAGACAGGGACAAATTTAAAAAAGAGACAAATAGCAGAGGTTTTTTTTTATTTTCTGTTGAATTCATCTCCAAATGAGTAGATTTGATCCAACTCTAGGTTTAAGCTTGGGATTTTTTCGTCAGTCGTAATTTAATTTGTTATCTACTCAAAAAATTAGGTTTACATAGAAAATATCTATTAAAGAATTACCTTTTGTATTTTATCAGTTTTTTCCTTTATTATAAATTAAATTTCAATTAAAAAACAAATTGAAAAAGTATTTAGAAATAGAATACTTACAAGATAATTTTTTTTTTTTTTTTTGGTTACGTTTTAGAACAGTACACTATTGATAAAGTTGAATTAAGTAATATTTATGTTATTAATTTCATTATTATGAAATGTTTGTTATTTACTTAAGTATTAAACATTAAATATTTTTATTCCAAGTATAAAAAAGTATAAAATTAAAAAAATCTAAAAACATCCTAAAGAAAAACTTCATTAACAAAAAGTCAAATGTCACACTTCTACATTTATCTCTTGCTTTGGCCCTCTGCGGATGAATGATTCCGCAACTTGTGAGCGAGCGGAGCTTACACTAACGGCCTATGAGCGTCTACTGTTGTTACACTCCCATGTGGGAATGGGTTGGCGGGGAGGGGGTACAGCGCAAAACGGTCAAAACTGGCGCTCTCGCTCATTTCCATTCAGTATAGCTCACAACTTAGACGTGATAGCGCGATTCGTATGTTTTCGTTTAGAATTTGTCGAGATAACTCAATTTAAGTAATAATAAGTGTATTTTGGACAATATTTAAATGTAAAAAATTAAAGTAAACATGTAAAAATGTATACAAATTCAATATGTCACTCTCAGCCCACGGAAAAGCCAGCCGGAAATATAAATTACGCATATCGTTGGAAAGGGAAGGTTATGAGCCACGCACAAGTACCCCAATGTCCGGTGCCGGGCGAACGAGACTGTTTCGGGAGCGTCGCAAAGCTGGCACGGCGCGCTCAGTGAACGTTCCCGATGGCGCGAGTATCTCTACCGCTGCAGCACCCGAACTAATGGACATAGCGAATCAAGATAACACCCATACATCGTGCATACATCATACATTGTCGAAGACATCCTCGGGCTCATACATATAAACATCAATCGAATTTATGAGATGCAGAACAATTGGCGTGCAGCGTACAAACGCTTCAAAACGTTATTTGAAAACAATACGTTTGGTCATCTTGCAGCGTCTATGATCGACTTTGACTTGACAGAGATTTAAAGCAGGCCAAAGCTCGCAACATTTCTCTTCTTCAGACTAAATTCCCCGGTGAAAATGTAACGGCATTTCGTTTATGTAGTACCTGTAGCAAGTCGATAGATGCCAATAAAATCTCGACGTTGTCGCGCTTAAACGGATTTCGATATCCCTGAAGCCGTAAGACCTGCCATCACTTTAGCCGATCAGTGTTCGGTTGATCTAGCCGTGCTTACTTTTGTGCAAATTCATCGTGTACTCTACGTAGATAATTATGGTATAGTCGACCAGGTGATCAACGTACCCGTCGATGCAAAAGATCTTCGACGTGAAAATCGAAGATCATCAGTGTTTATTCTCAGTGCCGTATATATACATCACAAAGTGATTTTAATAAATATTAATCTTTATCAAAAAGGTTAATTAAGCCTAAGATTAATTAAAGGCATATTAAGCCTTTATCAATCGCTCCTGCCTTATTCAGCGAACTTGAAATTATTACCGATCTCTCAACCAGACTTGGAGATTCCGATCGTTCTCTGTGGCGATTTCAATAACTATCCACACACAACAGCTCCCTCGTTGACTTCATGAAGAATGAATTCAGCCTCAATTAGGTGCCCACAGAACCAACAACACCGGGCAACATTACTATCGATTGTACGTTCACCACTCACATTGATGTTGAGACCAGCATCTCTTACTTCTCATATCACCGACCAATGTCGAACAAATTTTTGTCAAATATTAGTCAAAATAAATATCATGTGCCATTTAGTGATTGTTTTATGTTAAAAATTAAATTTAGTTTGCAATCAATGTCTTGTTTTTATTTCACGTAATGAAATTAAACATTTCAATAGCTTAATAGCTAGCAAGAAATTTTTTAAAAATCACTGACACTAATTAAAAAGCTCTTTTTCCCTTATTATGATACTTTCATTATCTTCTCACCAGTGAGTTTAGGTAATCATTTGGAATTACAGTCATCAGCATCAGTTTGAGTAAACGCAAGCCCTGCTGATTTCAGTAACTATTCTGAGTGCTATGCGGGTCTGGAACTTGTTTTATTTCCAAATGAGTAATGTAGTATGAGACAAGAGTCATTCATAATTAAAGCACAAATAGCTGTGAAAGCAAAACAATTGATAAGAGGGTTATGATACTTGCAGGACAGTAAGATGGAAACCCTGTAATGACCTTTGCTCAGCTGTTTGAGTGAAATTGTTTTGTTTATAGCCTAAAAATCTAATTTTATAATGGTAAGTACTCTTGAAGTTTGAAAATCAGTTGACAACATGCAGTGATCCATTTTATTGATTTTTAAACTTGTATATTTACTCTTGTATAACTAAACAATATGGATAAAATTGTATGAACAGTAGAAATTTTTATAAACGATTAAAATAATTTAAAGACGGTTGAACTTCAATGACTGACAAGCACTGTTCTGGATGTCCAATAAAATTTTGAATTCCATCACTTCAAACTCTCATCCAAGAAGGATGTTTAGATTATAGAAGATATATTTAGATTATCGGTGAAAAATTACAAGTAACTGTGGGCACAAATCGTAAAATTATTATCAGAAAGCCAAGTACTCCAAAATAAAATAGGTTCCAAGAGAGTTAATAGATCACCATAAGGAGATATGCATTTGCACAGAATTGAAGTAGTGATATCAACAGAAAGATGATGCTGTCTCAGTATTCTAACCTATGATGTGACATGGATTCACCATTATGAACCAGAATCACAACGTGGAGGGAAAGCACACTATCACCTGTCAAAAGAAAATTCTGAACCCAACCTTCAACAGGAAAAATCATTGTGAATTCTTTTGGATTTAGAAGGCCCAGTTTTTGTTGAGTTTCTAGAAGATTAGCAAACAATAACCATCATATACTACTGTAACATGCTTATCAACAAAGTGAACCCAGCAATGTTCAAAAATTCCCTGAATCTTAGCTCAAAGGTATCACTCTGATTCACAATAACACCCTGCCTCACATAACTCAGGTAACTCAAGAAAACATTGACAAATTGCATTGGAAAGTACTAACTCAACCCCAGTACAGTCCCATCATTTTTCCACCTATTTGATCCACTCAAGGAGGTACTTTGTGGTAAAATGTCTAATGGCAATGACAACATAAAAAAAATGTACAATTGGCTCCTATGTTAAAACAGAAATTTCTTTGCATTAGGCATAAATAGGCTTATTCAAAAATAACAAAAAGTAAATTAATTGTGCTGAAAAGTGAGAAAAAATTACATTGATTAAATAAACCGTTTTAGCTCCAAAGCAATTTGTGTCTTTAATTATTGAATGACCCTGATAATTATTTTAGCATAAGATGTATTATTTGATTTATCAGAGTGTAACACTCAGCTATAGATTGTGTATGGATTTGTATGTATTTAAAATTTAATTACAGTCATTAGAAAATAGCTACTAATAAATGAGAACACATCTAAAAACATTTTGGTTATTAGATGTTATGGCATATAAATTATAAAAATATTAACAAATTACTGTTGTTATCAATTCTGGATATTTTATTTTAATGAAATAGACTAAAAATTGTTATTTTAACAAAAAAATTATGAATAATTTTCAAAAAAAAATTTAGTTTTGATATCCATTCACGTTTGACATTTTTCATAATCTAGAAATATTTTGTCATATTCTCATATACTGGTTTCCAGCTTATTTGGTGTTACATAATCAATTTTTTTTTTAAATTTGGCTAATTCAGAAGACATTGCCTGTAGTTGTCAGAATCCAATGTCCCCAAATAATTTCAAATATAAATTCCAAATTTTTTTACAAAAATAATTCAAACAAATGAGTTTGGAAATTAACTCTTGCGGAAGATTTGTACATTCATCTTCCAATTGTTGTTAACAACAGTTGGGAACAATCCAGGATATTTCCTTTATAAAAGATGTATTTTTTACATTATTTCATTCATAACAATGTTTCATAACTTTAAATTATGACACAGCAGAATTTTATAATGACTGAATTTTATATAATTAATAAATTATATTCCAGTCATTATAAAATTTATACATTCATATTATTTATAATTTAAAAGAGCGGAAATCATGAATATTCTTATACCCGGACATATTTAATTGTAACTTAAGTATAATACTTAAGAATCAAATCGTCCTTGTAATTGTTAACATTAGTAATGTTAACTATATGGAGCATTGACCATGAGATCAACAGCCTTTCTATGAACTCACATCTGACATGTTATAGAGCCTTGGACAATGACCGATATGTTTACACTTAGTATTATTTTACAATATATTATGTATGTACATACGTATTTACAATATATATATATATATATATTATCAAGATCAACAATTGTAATTTAAAAGCCAGGTCAGGGACTTCTACCAAGAATTAAAATACATATGTATTAAAATATATATATTTCTAAATGTTACTGGAATACTGAAAGATAGATTTTTTTTTTAGAATATCATATAATGAATGGTAAGCCAGGAACATAAGATTAATATAGACTGAGGTGGAACTTGCAAATTGGGTGCAATTGTGATTGGATATCATATTATTCAGGAAATCACAATTCTATCCATTTTTAATAGTGACTTAAAGAAAAATGCTGAAACATATTTTCAGAGACTGTTCTAACCTTTGTGAATTTCTAATTTCTATCATATGAGATTTAGTATACATACAAGAATTAGGAAATCCACATAAAACTCAATACTGTAACATTCTTCCTGTTGTAACATCATGGCAAAAAAGAATACACAGCCTATGTATAAAGAATAAAAACTTCCTGTTTGATCAAGCCTCACTTCTGAGTTAAGTTATCAGTGTTTATTGAAATTTCAGATTCATTTTGTCAAACTTTGGCTGATGCAAACTGTAGTTGCATATGTTTAAAAAATATTCTTAAACTTAATTTATTTTTCTCAGAAGTTTTAATAACCATTCCAATTCTATTAATATCACATTTCTTTCGATTGAAAAACACGTTTTCAACAAAGAGGATTATAATATTGGCAACTACCATAATTTTTTTTCAGTAAAGTTTTTAAGAAGACAAAAATAGTTCTTTCTTATGAAATAAGAAAATTAACAAAAATAATATATAATGTCCAATAGTGGAGTCTCACTCGTAATGTCATTGAGAAGTTTCATGAATATTAAACAATATTTCTATACCATACGTATATATACTTGTTACTCTATTTCTATACTTGTTTACTGGCAACTTAACAAAGTTTTTTTATGCCAAATCTAAAAAAACTGCTTTTTCAACTAAATTTATTTGTTGATTACACCCTATTTCATAGAAAATAATGGTGATACAGTTTTGGGAGCCATTGTTTAAAATTCTTCAGATCAAAAGTCCTAGGAAACCACTAAATTCGTCCTCAAGTTAGCCTTTCCAGAATTTCAGTAGGGCTTCATTTCAGTGGAGGAACAAAGATCGAGGCAAAATCTTTCATCAGCCGTAACTTGCTAACAAAGCTTTTACTTTTTCTTTTCCATGACGAAATATTCATTTATATATTGATTTATCAATAGTACGCATTTAGTCGTATGTATTAATTTATATATCATTTTGTATAACTTTTATATAACCAGCCGGTTAAGGAGAGCGTAGCTTGCCTTCCCATCTAACAAGATGGCTCCACTGTCTAGACCCACGGTATGTTCTTTTTTCTCATGGTTGCATCAACAATTATATTAAAACCTAAAACACTCTTCTTTCCTCTAATGTTTCCCTCATTCTTGACATAAGAAAGCTTTGATACGCTCCTGCTGCAGATGAATAATTAATTTCTGGTTCCCCTTTCCATTACCTTAGAATCCAAACCCTATACCCTAAATCTCCCTATTTTTTTCATACCCTATGTTTTTATTCCATACATTTTCCATACTCTATTTATTGGGAAGAGGTCAGCTTATAGAGCTAAAAATCGATATGTTATAAAACGCATAGTCTATTATTTTGAAAAATGAAATCTAAAACAATATTAGAACATCTTCCAACAGGAAGATCACAACTTCATCCCAGGATTGCTAGGGCCTCGACCTTGGCTTAAAACCTTCTCTGGGATAACAAGAATGTTTATTGAAAATTTGAGAGCAATCGTTGGTTGGTTCTCGTGTGACGCTGTTGCAAACGGACAGTACCACCACAGATTTTTTCATTTATATATTTAAGATAAAATAATTAACTAATCGGAAATTTGAAAACTGGAAAAATAGATGCCTTTATAATTATGTATTAATTATTGTATATTTAAGCCATAGCTGAATAAAAAAAAAAATAAAAATAATTTTAAAATGTGATCTGTGTAGAAATAAATAATAAAAACTGCATGATAAAGAAAACTAATACCGATAATCAATTCATTGACCCACGAAACTGAGTGTTCTTTTCATGCATTTTATGTGTTTTTTTTTCTTATGTAGCATTTTTTATAATTTTTCTTATTCTTTTTCTTATCTTTTATTCTTGTTATATCTTATTCTCTTTCTTATTCTTTTTTTTTATTTCTGGAAAAATCATAAGAAGTTAAAGAGGTCAGACAGTATAAAAAGTTAAGTTAAAAAAATTATGATGATAATATTATTTTTAAAATCCAGTCATTAAATAAAAATATAGTTTAAATATAAACATAGAAAACTGTCTATAAACAATCGAATAAATATCTGCTAATGCAAAATGTTAATTTATTTTTTTTTTATTTTAAAACATATGATCTTAAAATATTTTTATAAATTCTAAGATAACAATAAAGAAATTGTGTCCTGTACAGTTGAATCACGTGATTCAACTTTACTTTTTCTTAGCATGTACAAAAACACATGTTTTTATACATGCTAAGAAAGAGAAATTAATTTAATGAGAAATATTTTAGTAATTCCATCCTCACCTTCAGAAAAATCTATTCAAAGAATAAACAAGTTATATTTAAGTAACAATAAATGGAATTATTAAGATTAAATACATACAAAACTAATTATGGTTGTAAAATTTCTATTTTTAACTTCTGTATTATATACAATCACAAATGAGTAATGTGACCTTCACAGTACTGTAATACTAGTAAATTTTTCAGTAACTATTGTTTACAAATAAAATATTTATATTTAATGTTTACAGTATTGTACACAAAAACTATTCTCAGTTTTTGAAAAGTTGCAACAGACTTTTGACTGGAAAATATATTTATGTTATACCTACATAAAGTATACACACTGGAAGGTTTAACACCTAATTTGTGTTTAAGTATCATCTCCATTCCAGTTCTTTATTATAATTATTAAACAAGCTAAAAAAAATTAATCTTTTTTTAACTATAGTCTATCATCAATTACATTTACCATATGACAAATAACTACAAAACATAAATTTAGTGTTATACAAAGGAGATCAAACTATGTAGGATTAGAACTAGACAAGATCATAGAACCTCTAGCATAATAAAAACAAACACACATGACATTAATCCACCCCACTTTATTAATAGAATTCCAGTGTAAATAAATTTTTTTAAAAATGAGAATTTTAATAAACTATATTGCAATTACCGTTTGCTGAACTGTATCTGTATATCTACTAGAAAAGTATATCAAATGTCATAAATTAGAAGTTGTAGGGACCCCATTCAAGATAAATCATTCATAAAAATGCCAAAACCATTCTAAATAATAAGTTGTGGTATACTTGTAACTGATATGGGAACCATCTTTGTTGAATTAAATAAACTGCTAAGACCGACAAAATTCTTTTGATATTCATTCCTGCATATGCATACCAGTCTGCATCGCAAACATCATTTCTCTTGGAGAACACCATTTTTTTTATGCTTAGTTCTAATGTCAGCCATAAAAATAATGTGATGCAATTATTTAAAGGATTAAATTAATATACTCCTTCCTGTGAGAAAAAATGCATTAAGTGCACTCTTTCCAATTGATAAAAGATATGATAAAATTAAACAAACAGTTTTTATCAGCCTTTTTTTTTTATTAATTTCATTTTCTAGTGATCCAGTGTTAAACTTAAATCTAATCTTTTAAAATTTTGTTGGCAGAGGGGGAATAACTTTTGATAGACAACATGTGGTTTCAAACCCCACATAATAGTGTGGAACTTTCCCTTGTAAGACTACCCGCTAAAATCCTTATATCTCTACAGGATGAGATGGCATAACCACCTTACAGTATTATCACAGCATTCCACGTGTCTTATTTCCAATTACACCTCCATTGTTGGCTTCATAACATGAACCGTTTGGGATCCTGGGATTTATTTTCTGTTTTCTTTTTTAACATCAACTTGTGCCAGGGACTTGCCCAAGGGAGACTCAGAGGGATTTATTCAGCCTTGGTCTTCTTCTACTCAATTTGTTCAGATGATCTTAACCAACATTATGAAAACTGTGTGCCATTATCATTCAGTCCAGCAAAATCTCAATGATAATCTTTGGAATAAGCACACTAAATTCTTTCCTGCATGCTTCCCTATGCTGCAACAACTTATTGCACATGAACACTTTGTGTTCTGACCTCCTTGCAATAATCATATTTTGGGGAAGGTCTCAGCGTCCCTGCACACAACTATGCCTTAAAAAACTGTGACAAATAAGAAACTGGCTCATACCCCAGTTCCCCATGTTTTGGGCACAGCCATTTCTGAAACTTCAGGATCAGTCTATAGGTCCACCTCCTTTACATTGATTGATCCCATAACGTCTTAAACCTTCTTTTTTTATGTTCAGCCTCCAGAACTACTGTAAGGTATTACTTCAGAGGATGAATGAAGATGATGGGTATGAATGTAAATGTGAATGAAGCGTAGTCTTGTACAATCTCAAGTCGACCACTCCTGAGAAGTGTGGTTAATTGAAACCCAACCACCAAAGAACACTGGTATCCACAATCTAGTATTCAAATCTGTATAAAAATCTTTACTAGGATTTCAACCTTAGAATTCTCAACTTTAAATCAACTGATTCGCGATGTCGCGTTAACTACTAGACCAACTCAGTGGGCTAATGTCTTAAACTTTTTTTGTTACCTCCAGGATCTCACCATTAGGTATTTCTTCAAAGGATCGAGATGAATGATTTGTAGCGGGTATGAAAATGCCGTGCCTGACCGGAATTCAAACCCACGACCTCCGGATAAAAGGCCGAGATGCTACCACTCGTGCCACAGAGGATGGCAATGTCTTAAACATTTATTTTTTTTATTTTTTTGTTAAACGACAATGAAGGAATACACTGACGTACGCCCTGCAGGGTGTATAGGGCTCGAAGCAAGGACGCTAGCCGTCCTGACCTAGCATATAACTAAGTGGGCACTGGACATGGCGACCATGAAACAGTGTTGCTCCCACCCCCTACCGACTAAACCTCCCTCGCCGTTTCCCAAGGGTGACTGGAACCGCCTTTCGGCATCTCATCAGTCAGCTCTGAATGTCGTGCAGCAGATTAACCTAACCTTTTGCCCTTCTCACTTGGGCCCTCCGAGGTTCTCCTGGACTCATTGAGGCATGTTGACTCCTCGCTTGTAAAGTGCCGACGTGTCCCTCTTCCAGGAACCTACTCGTCCCGCCCTACTAGCCTAAGCCTAAAGGGGTGGCATGCGCATTGAAAAATATGCAGTGCCCCTCCCCCAACCGCTCGCGACCTCTCAAATCTAAGAGGGGCCCGATTGCTTCATCGGAATGCCCCGATCCAGCTCACTCTTGTGTTCTGGACCAAAGCATCCTCAGCAAACCTGCCGCTCTCACATGCCATCTGAACTTATACTAACTTCCTCCTGATCCCTCATGCCTTAATACTAACCTAACCTAACTCTTACGCCTGAAACCCTCGATTATTTTTTTTTTCCAGCGGCGACAAACCTTGTCTCAGTTCCCGTGCTCCCCTTGTTTGTGTCTAGCTTGTGTCTTCTCCGGAATCTGGCCAGATACGCCCCGAATCTCCCGTGGCTCGTCAGAATCTGTGTGAGGTAATAGTTCACCTCACCAAACCCCCTCCGGAACTTTTTTTCCCTCCCCTGAGTCGGACCTACAGTTAAGTATAACGCAACCCAAGGAGGAACTTCTCACTCTGGCAGGATCTCCAGAGAGAAGGACACCAAGAAACGAAGATCCTTCGTTTGATTTGCGGAATAATACCATAATTCGCTTCTACGTGCAACCATAATCGCCAAATCATCCGCATAAGCTGTGAGATCCGTCCCTTCTAACATTGGAAGTCGAAGTACGTCATCAAAAACCATGCTTCATAGTAATGGTCCTAAAACAGATCCTTGTGGAACACCACCACAAATCTTCCAGTTTAACCGACCTTCTAGTGCCTCAATGTAAGTCTAACTTCCTGAGAAGTATTGTCTCATTTGTATCTTAATCTGTAAGTATCTTCAATACTTACTAGGACCGCCCTATGATCACTGGCGGTTTCCTCTTGTAACACACTCACATTGGTTATACTAGCCGTCGTCCTTCGTTGAAAACGGTGGAGATACGCGTTAAAGGTCCCATGGCCCATGGCCCGACATAAATTGGGTGAGGTGGTATTCAAGTTCTCCGTGACTCCTATTCAACCATTGTTTTAGATCAGGAACCAGACGTCTTGTCCATCCTGCTGTGGCACCATCCCCTTGCCACCTTTCAGACCATTCTTGGACTATCATCCTGTGTGCTGTGGCTTTGTCTCTTCCCTGCGTCCTTAGCTTACGTTCCTTAATTAAAAGATCAATCGGGGGGACGCCCGCCAACACGCAAACGGCGTCATATGACACCGTTCTATACCCGGACGCCACCCCGAGAAGTGCTCTCCTATGAGCGGTTATTAATCTGCACAGGTTAATCCTTTTTTCCACTGCCGATCCCCAAACCGGTGACGTGTAGAGCAGGGTCGACGTCACATAGGCCATTATTACCCTACCCACTTCACAGCGGGGCCCGCTGTGAAGACATTAATGCCTGAAGCGCCTTTGTGGATGCCTCCGCCTTCTTGCAAGTGCGCTGGACCTGTAGGGTAAAACTGCAATGTTTGTCGATTATCACTCCGAGGTATTCCACACTACCTGCTTTGGGAATATGACTACCTCGTATTGTTATATTAATATTGCCAATCCGTCTCCTTCCCTTTAGCGGGATGTGAATCGATTTTTCAGGGGCGATAGTCAGCTTGTGCTCGTCCGTCCACCCTGCAATCACATCCAGCGCTCGATTACCCTGGATCGCAACCTCATCCTCATTTTTCCCGTTTATCATAAGGGCGAGGTCGTCAGCATAGGCTATTACTTCTGTTCCTGCCGGTAGCCTTAGTCTTAGCACATCGTCAAACACTAGGTTCCATATTGTTGGGCCTAACACAGAACTCTGTGGGACCCCGCCGCTTATTTTCCAATTAATCTTACACGTTAGTGTCTCTATCACTGTCCAACGTTCTTTAAAATATTGGCACACTTGTTGGAGTAGATAATTGTTAATACGCCGTCGTTTCATTGCTCGGACAGCAACGTCCCAAGAGACAGATCCGAATGCATTGCGTATGTCTAGAAGCACTAAGACCGGTTTGCGTCTTGTTTTCCATGTTCCACTGCTAGTTTCCTTAGCCCAGGAGAGGACCTTGCTGAGCGCTTGTTCTGTGGATTTACCACGAGTGAAACCAAACTGATTGGGGTGCAGACCTCCATTCCCCTCAATCTCCTCCAACAGTAGGTCACAAATGGCTCTTTCCATAACCTTAGCCGACGTATTAAGTAAACATAGAGGTCTGACACCCCTACCGACACCTTCCTCACTCCTTTTGGAGATTAAGACAGTACGTAAAGCCTTCCAGCATTGCGGAAAGGAACCGTTCTCTAGCTGGTAATTGTACATCTCCAAAAGTTGTATTGGCATTTTTTTAAGCAGTCCCTTTATGATCGCTGCTGGAATGCCGTCCGGGCCCGGACTGCTAGTGTTCCGCAGCCCGTTGACAGCAGACCGTATTTCTTCTAAGGTGAATCTGCGTTCTCCAAAGTGTTCAGGGGCTCAAGTGTAACCTCCGGACAGGGAAATAGTCTCTTCAATGCCTTTTCTGTCTCTTCTTTGGGAAGGAGCGTCGATCTTCTTCCCAACTTCTTGGTTACCAGCTTATAGGCTAGTCCCCACGGATCGTTGTTTAGTTCGATACATAGTTCTAACCATTTGCGCTTCTTCGACTCCTTAATTATATAATTGAGGGCTTTCCGGCATTCCCTGTAGTCATGGAGAGCGGCTTCTAGGTCTTCATGAGCCTGAATATCCCTGTGTAGCCTTTGTGCTGTTCTTCTTTTATTCATCAAATCGTTCCTTTGTATCCTTATTTCCTCGTTCCACCAGTAAGCTGGTTTTTTGTGTTTACTTTTGATTTTCAATCTATTTATTTCATCCATGACTACATCCTTCAATGTCTCAGGGCAGACAGACTCGGCACCAAATCTGGCGTGAACTCTCTCCACTATGCGATCTATCTGATTGTCACTAAGTCTCCATGAGACGACCTTTTCCCTGTCATGGAGGGCAAGTCCATCCATTATGGTCAGGACAGCCACGTGATCACTGGCTGTCTTCTCCCTCAGCACCTCGGACCTGCATCGGTCAATTAGCCATTTTTCATCCACCAGCACAAGGTCCAAAACCGATTCATGTCCTCTGGCCCTGTATGTCGGGGTTCCGTCGTTTACACAATGCAGATGAAGACGCTGCATTAATTCGCAAAGCTCCTCTTCACGTCGATTGGTGTAGTGACTTCCAGCGACCACGGCCTTGGAGTTAAAATCCCCCATTAGTATGATCCTTTTGTTTGTGCTAGTAACCAAAGCCTGCACACAGTCAATACGCTGTAGAAATACCTTATGATCACAGTTGGGAGTAATGTAAACATCTATTATAACTGTTTCCGACAATTCGATTGCCACCATACCATTATCCCTTCTGTAAAGTCGCCACGGTAGCTGACCAGAACAGTCCTTGATAGCGACATCGCCAACAGTGTCCGTAGTCCAAACTCCCTTAGCAGCCGTGAATTTATTTGGCTCCAAAGTGATAACGAAGTCCACTAAGTGTCCCCTCGCAATCTCATCAACCAGATCATGGGAGAGGACATTTCTATTTGCATTCGTAAGTAATAGTCTAAGCATGAGGCTGGGTGGGCGCTTCCAACACTCCGGTGCCTCGTTTTCTCATGGTCTTCTTTTCAGGGCAATCTACCTGAAAGTGCCCCTCCTTTGAGCAGATGAAACAAGATCGGCTCCTATCTGAGCCATCGCACCTCGACGCTCTATGGCCCTGCGCCCAACACCTGAAGCACCGCTCCACGCTCTCAGCCGGAAAGACTCGGCATGAAAATGTCTTAAACCTATGATGAACTAACTTAACTATGATTAGCAGTGAAAGGAATTCTTCAAAAGGGTAAAAAAATTTGTATAATTATATAAAATATCTATTCTATAGATATAGATAATGACAATCATATTTCAATTATCATAATTCTTTTATGGGGTTATAAGAGGCGAGCGGCTATGTGTTTCATATGCAAACTGCAATATTGGAATTCACTGTTACTTATCTACATCCCCAACACACTAACAAATATATCACATTTCTTTTTTTCTTCAGTCATTTGACTGGTTTGATGCAGCTCTCCAAGATTCCCTATCTAGTGCCAGTCATTTCATTTCTGTATAACTCATACATCCTATATCCCTAACAATTTGTTTTACATATTCCAAACATTGCCTGCCTGCACAATTATTCCCATTTACTTGTCCCGCCAATATCAAAGCTACTCTTCCAGGATGCCTTAATATGTGGCCTGTAAGTAAGTCTCTTCTTTAACTATATTTCACCAGATGCTTCTTTTTTCATCAATTTTCCACAAAACCTCTTCATTTTCACTTTATCCACCCATCTGATTTTTAACATTCTCCTGTAACACCACATTTCAAAAGCTTCTAATCTTTTCTTC
>JAAAKQ030081331.1:6615-32810 GCA_010016005.3 Zanna intricata | reverse complement strand
ATTATCAATATATTATATATTATATAATTATCAATATATTATATATTATATAATTATCAATATATTATATATTATATAATTATCAATATATTATATATTATATTAGAGTACGTACTCTGACACGAGTAATTGTGGCCACACCAACGTCACTTTTTTATGGCCGTTGTCATTTTTCCTTTTAATTCTTGATCTACAGTGTAGTAGTGTAGAAATCTGGACTTTACCACCTTGACCTTTGACCCCGTGACCTTATAGAGGTCGAGGTCAACCCTTTCTACGAAGCAAAAGGATTGCAGTATTTTGGTCATGTGACGGATTCCCGCTACTTCACCAACTTATCCCAGCTTTGAACTTTTCATCCGGTTGTAGTTTCTGTAGTAGATGACCCTGAACAAGGGTTGAAATTATTTGAAAGAAGCTATGAATTTATTATTCCTTATGTTTATCCTATATAAGATTTTTTATCTTATAAAGAATAAACTCTTCAGTTAGTTTAATTAAGGATTAATTCTTCATTCATTTGATGTTAAGAAGAGTGAAAAGAGTATGATCCGTAAGATTCAAAAATATAGAGCTCATCAACATTGATGATTTGTATCGGATCGCAATTTAGTGACTAATAAATTATGACTAATAAATTGATTTACTAAATTTGCATTCGCGAAACCACTAAAAATAAAGCGGCAGAAGTTGTCAAACCTAGAAAGAAGCTTCTCAATTTCAGAGTTGAATCACTTTTGACCGATATAATATTAATCACTATTCTACGAATAGTCATTGAAAAGCTTCTGTACTGGTACGCTTTAATAGGATCTCTGAAGAACAAGAACCTTACAGTTTATTTAACAATAATTACAGATGGGACGCTATATGTTGTAAACTGATCAAAGAGTCAAGGCATAACCTAATGCTTCCTTTGCAGAATAAACGTACGAATACGAAAAAATATAAAGTCTGTGACAAAGTGAGGAGAAGGAAGTATAAAACGGTGAGATGAACCCCAGATGCTGAGTGGGCACGGAGACTTTGAATCGTACTTATAGAGAATTATGTGAGACGGAGCTCGACGGTGTGTATATTTTGCCATCTTTTCGTCTCGGTGAAACATACTCTATTTGAATAACCGGATTGGCCAACCCAGAGAAGAAAGGCTAAACTAATTGGAAGAACGCCGGACGACTTATTGCAACATATATTGTTGCATTCAAGAACCAACTGGAATCAATTTAGCCAGTTTGCAACAACTGTACTTCGGACAAAGTCATAGGAGAGCAGGTGAAGAGAATACTGACGCAGTATGTGGCGTAATGGGAAAAAAAAATTGGATATAAAAGACTCGAACCGGTGGGGGACGTTCATATTAGTATGGGCATTTCCCACTTGAGTGGAAACGGTGAATTATTAATAAAAAAACACCGAGTCCCGGCCGCTTGGGCGGATGTTGGGCACGGCATAGCCGGATCTGCCACTCCGTCTCCGGCGGTTAGAGGTAAATGGCAACATAAGATCCAGACCCGGTGGGGCTGAGCTGCCGTACCGTATTTCTAGCCGGTAGGTGGGGAGGCCCCATTTGAGGCAGAGCCACTTTCCTGGGTTGAGCAATACTTCACTTTAGGTCTGAACCTGGGGAGAAAGGGGAAAAAACTGTGTTTGCCAAAGGATACTTTTCGAACTGGCCTAATGAAGTATTTAAATTTTGCCCCCGTCGAAGTCCAAATTACCTGTTACATATGTATGATAAGACAGTAGAGTTGAGAATATAAAGGGATCGTTTTATACCGAAGAATTAAATAAAACAAACGTATTTCTGATATAGACAATATTTTTAAACTTTTGATAAATTTTTTTTCTGGTGGTGACGGATTTTTTATAGTGAATATTTTAAAAAGGAAAGAAACAAAATCACTTCTCAATTATATCAGCTATTTAATTATACGTTCATCGAATCGGGGTAAGATGATCGTGGTTTTTAGTTTGTTATTTACCGTAAAGTTTTGCGTATTAGGAATTTTTACGCGTTTTTTAAATCCGCTTTACTAACGGAAATATACAATTATATAAGAAGTTTTTAATTTCTTTTTACATTTTTATAAAATTACAATTAATAAATAACTATTATTAGTTTTTAAATTTTTATAAGAAATTTTATCCGTTGTTGAAGATCTACATCGTTTTTTGTTTGACCTCCGGAACTACAGTTAAGTATATCTTTAGAGGATGAGATGAATGAATTGTAGCGTGTGTGCAAAATGCCATGCCTGACCGGGACCTCCGGATGAAAGAAAGATCTAAATTATTACTTATTGAATAAAAAACGCGCGAATGACTTGCAAAAACAAGAGATGAAAGAAAAAAAGAGGGAAAAGCCTGAAATCTTTACATATGGGTAGTCCAATAAATGAACAAAAAAAAAAAGAGATGAAGTCTGATTCGAACAGATGTTTACTCTTGTAAGATCCAAATATTTCATCAGTTAAAGTTTTATTCGATTATAACTCTGGAACCGATGAAAATAAGTACCACTTATGATATATCGTTGAAAAGCTGTGGATGAGGGCTTATTATTGCAGTTAAAAAAAGTGCAAAATCCAGTTTTTGTTGGTATTTGGGCTCTTTTTGACACTTTTGGTTCCATCTATTACAATCAAAAGGGAAGGTGCACAGTTAGATTTTACAACTGTTCTAAATCTAACATTTCAATATCCTACGGCTGATCTTTTTTGAGTTACGTGTTATCCGTACGTATAGACGTCACCCCGATAATAGTCAAAATGGATTCAGGAATGATCAAGATAAATATTACCGTTGAAATCTGAAAACTGAAGATTTTCGTGATCACAATACTTCCTTGTACTCAAAAAAATTTATGTTTGTCGTTGCTAGGTGAAATGTATTGTTTTTAAACGAAAAAAATTGTGGATTTTTAATAAATTATTTATCTAGTTTCAGAACTAATAAGAAATTGATTTTGGACTCGGTTTATTACCATCTTATAATCTTTTTGGTTTTGGGTTTAATACCATCTTTTTCCACTTAGTAGCACTACACTTTGTGTAGTATAGTTATTTGTTTGTCTCGTGCACTTTTGTTTATTGTGTGATTTTCGACAAATTTTTTTGGGGTATTTCGATTTTTTAATTTTTAACGTAAATTATTCACATTGTATCATTAATTACTCTTTTTTTTCACATTGTGTAGTTATTTGAGATAAATAAGGTACCGTTATTAAAACAGTGCTCACATGTGATTGTAGTATTTAGGTTATGTATTGGTTATCTTCTTTTCTTTTTTTTTATCTTTTTTTTAACCTCCGGGATCACCATTAAGTATTGCCGATTTTTTTGTGTGTAGATTTATCTTTATGTTATTCATTTTTAATAGGGAATGTTAGGTTCGTATAATTTTTAAAAAAATAATAAAGACTTTCTCTGCAGCTGCTTAATGCTCAGTGGATAATTTTAAAAATTGTTTAATTTATGCAATTTTTGTTGGACAAAAATTGCATACAATTCCAGTTGAAAATTCCTTTTGATGGAATTGATAAATAAAGAAAAAATAATAATTTTCAGCTGTAATCGTAGCCGGAACCTTTCTATTCAGTGTTTAGCAAAATAACCGCTATTGCACTTTGCAGAATTGAAATATTTTGGTCGATATTTTTTATATTCATTATTATAGATCTTGTTATAACATTTACTTTTTCTAAACTATTATGTAAACATGAAAAAAAAATTAAAAATCAACCTCAGCTACTTTTATTGTGGGGAAATAATAATTTTGAACGTAAAATAAATAAATATACTGTAGTGTGCCATTAACCCCGGGATAAATTACATAAACCCCTTTCGTTTTACATTAAACAATTTTATATGTAGAGAAATTTATTCAATATGTAATTATTCATTTTCAATTTTGTTCTATTGTAATTAAAACGGAATAAATTTACTAGTTTTATTCGTATGTTATTTTAATTCAATTTATATATGTTGTAAAGTTTTACCAAACAAAATTAATTAAACAAAATAAATTGCTTTAATGTACTTTATTGGAGTTTCGTTATAATAAAATCACAGTGAATTAATAAATAAAAATTCTTTATCAATATAATATGATGACACTATATACTTTTCCTGTTTATTCTGTAATAATTACATAAATTTAATTAAAATTCCTATTTGTGAGGAATTGACACACACGCGTAGAAGTAAATGAGAACGATTACATTTTGATTTGTTAGTTTATCAGCGAATATACCAACAATTACAAGAAAATTCATTAGTTTATAATATTTTTACAAAAGCCTGAAATGTATTTCATAACGTTACCGGGTTTTCTCTTCGAATATTCCATAAAATTTTCCATAGGGTTTTTAAATATTAAATGATTTAAGTCCACAGTATTCAGAGTAAAAAGTATCAAGATATTCAATAAAAAAAATTTGGGTGAGGTTTGATTTCCTCGATTAAATTAATTTTTTAATTTAAAAATTATGCACTATTAAAAAATAATTAAAAAAATTTCTTAATAAAAAAAAATATTGGGTCTCAGTTCACCAATTTGTACAAACGAGGTATTTATAATTAAATTTAGATTGTGTTTAGATTATAATTGTTTAAAAAAAAATTGGGTCCAGTTTTTTCCTTTTTGTTTGTCAGTTAACTCGTATAGCTTTTTTTTTAATAACATCTGTAAGTTGAAAAAAAAAAAAAAAAAAAAAAACAGATAATGTTTGAAATAATTCGAAAAATTTTGTAAGCCTTTAAATTTTTTTTTAAAGAATTAATACTACATCCCCTGAATTTTAATTCTTGTAAATTAAAGTTTAAAAATTTTTTAATTTTTACTACTGGGTTGCCATTTAGCTCTTCTTATTTTTTGCGGGATTTAAAATATTGTTTATTAGAGAAGTTATTTACTTCAATAAATTGAACTAGATTTTTTGTGATTTTATTCCAAAACACGAAAAAAAAAATTATCATTCACTATTAAAAAACGTATTAGTGCCATGAATGCCCCCTTGTGGGATAAGAGTTGAACGTCTGACTGAAGCATAAGCATATATACAGCCAAATAATTGTGCGAAATTTCAATCTTTCAGTCAATGGGCGGTCGGGTTATGAGACAGAAACTGTTTTGAAATAATTTTGAATATTCCCTTCTCAATAAATACAATTGACTTAAACTTCGGTATTTTAAATAAATTATTAAGTATTTTCATCCTACAAAAACACTATTTTCTGAGACTTTTATACCAAGTCAGAAATCCAAAATTTAAAGTAAAAATTACTAGATGAGTATTTTTTTAAATTTTATCCAAAATTTAATTAAAACACTTGCGTATATCTTCCGGAAATTTCTACAATCTTTGTTTGTTTTTTTTTTTTTGAACTAAGGAAGTTTTGAAAGATCGATATTTCCAAATAACTTAATGCCGAATATTTTGACCGACCGCTATGATTTCCTTATATGACTATGCTACAGAATTTAGGATACGATACAGTCAATGAGGAAATGGACTTTGATAGAAGGTATGATTACGGAGATCATTAAGGGTTAGCTAGTGGACGAGCAGCGGGTGAGAGCCAGCTTTTGGGGAGCAGCGGGGACTTAACAGAGTCTTTGTCTGCCAATGGCTCCCAGAGGATGCTGGAGCCTGCTGCTAAGATGCATCGGAGTTGCCCGCGGTGGTCACATGGGAACCGTGTACATGCCTTGCTGTTAGGCAGTACACAGTTTCTATGTGAGTAAGGGAGAGGGTTTTTAATCGGTGAGAGCCCGGCACTGCCGTCCGGGCGGGTGGCGGCTTTTTCTTCCTCTTACGCAAAAAAAATCTATTTTTATGAATTATGATATATTTTGAAAATAGTTTTGAAATAATTTTACAGTAGTTTCTCTTATCGTAATGTTCCATTTTATTAAGTAATCTTGAATGAGATATAGTATAAAAATCTTTAATTTGAAGAAAGTCTCCTAATGTTTCCTTATTTGTATTTAAGTTATGAGCGATTGTTTTTTTAGAGTAAATAAGAGTAGCTTAATTCCCTATGTTTTTTAGGAAATTAGACTGGCCCCTTTTTTAATAGTTTTCTGCAGATTTAGAAATTTAGAAAAAAAAAATCTTAATATATGTCCTTATAACGTACATTTTTCATTAATCTCACTCAAATTAAAATGGCTGTAAATAAAACAATTGTAAATTGTTTAATATATATTAATATTTCTTTGGAGTCATCAGAAATGAATGATAAAAATGTGTAGATTAAAAATGTAATTTTTATTACTGTTGCACGAATAGCTTTTAGTGGGAAAGATAATTAACTAATTGATACATCTAAATGTTCTTCACTTTATTAATATACTCGCAGTTTGATTAGTGAAATACGGGTTACTTTTCTTTTAAACTGAATTTTTATTTTCCATAGATCCCGCCGCTTGTCGATGACGCTTGAAAAAATTTTTTTTTAGTACACAAGAAACCTATTTTGTTACGATAATTTATTTAAAAATTAAATTCTATTATGTTTCAACGCCAAAATGTATTACTTTCGTATGTGGCTGTTCACAATTGCATTACGTTTAATTAAAATAGGAATTTTTATTATCCATATCACTGAAATTAATTTACATGTTTACCAGTTAGATATGATTCTTTACGTAAATAAATTTTACACTTTTCATTTAACTATAAATTTATTAACATAAAATAAATTTACCCTATAAATGCACGATAGAGACTTTTATTTTAGTGTCTTTTTCTAATACCTCGAATAGTGTATTAAAGTTTTATAAAGTTAAATTAAAAAAAAAAGAATGATTTGTTTGATTGTTTGTATGTTTGTTCAAAATGCTTGAAATCAGTTAGGACGTTCGAAGCAGAAAGTAGAAAACTTTGTAACAAAAGTTTTAAGTAAATAGATTTTGTATTTTGAACAGAATTTTTGTACTCCTGTCTTAAGTATTTTACAAAGTTTTTAACCGCTCGGTAAACATGATTTATTTGAAAAACTCATATTTTATTCATTAAACAATTGATTTTGTTTAATTTTATCTAAGAGACATATTAATAATATTTATTGAATAATTATATCTTGTCATTCAATGTAGAATTTAAAAGAGAATGTTTTAAAATTTAAAGAGCTTATAAAAATGTCACTTTTTATTCAATTTCCCTAGGAAAAATATTCGTCATCTGATGTAAGGAGGAAAACTATTTTGTATTGAATTTTTTGAAGAAATCGACTGCGCCGAAATTTTTTGATAGGAAAAACATTTAATTAAATTATTCTATTATATTGGAATTTTTATATACATTTCATCAAGTTGGCCCCTTAAATGTAAACGTCATGCTTGTCTTTCCATTCTAATAAAATAAAATAAAATTAAGTAATTTATACATTTTTTGTCTGAGCATTCCTGGAAATTTCATTAACACACTGCAACATTATAAAAATTTTTATCTTTTTCCAATTTTTGTTTAAAAAAACGTTGAATTCGATTTTCATAAAGAAAATTAATAACGTTTTTGCTTCTTTTTTTCTTTATTTTTATGTCGAAGTGAATAGTACTATCATTATTTAAAAACAAAAATTAAAATTAAATTCAGTAAGTTTTGCATCGGCTTCGTTCTAAAATGTTGATCTGGAACTTTTCATCGGTCCTTAATAGAAATTAGTTACTCAATACAAATGTATCACCAATGGATTATTTAAAGTGTGAGCGATATAGTTAATACATTCTGCTGACTGTATTTAACCACCTCACCTTAGGTTAAAAAAGACTACCTCATCCTCTTGCCCGATGATTTTCATAAAAATTAAATCAATTTCCAGCATACATCAGCCATCGTTCAAAATTTCACGATCATAGGTTCATTCGTTCCAGAGATATTAAAATAAACACGATATATATGTAAGTGATTTACGAAGAATGTGGAACAAACTTTCAGGAAATGTTCTACTGGAGAAAATAGAAAAGAAAGTTTGTATAAACATAGGTTTGGAAAGCTTTATTAGAGAGTGTCGGCTGAAAAAGATTTTGATGGTTTCTGCTAATTTGCCTTTTGTATCCCACACCTCCGCAATTAAAGCACCTTCCTTTCCGGTCGGGGTCCTTACATTGATCAAAGTATGGCCGCCTTCCCAGCACCTGAAACAGTAATCACGCTTTCTAACTTCTGTGCGACAGATTACCAGCCCAGGAGTATGCGGCGACTGGGAGTCAGTCTTCGTGCCTCTTGCTGAGTTACAACGATGGCGTTTTGGCTCCTTCATAGGCAAGTCTAAGGGAGGTGACCCTGGCAGTTGAAGATCCTCCAAGCTCCAAATTCCTTGCTTGCCAGACAGGACATCTTTTGTAGCTTTTGCATCTAAATCTTTAACATGGAGGATAGCTTTACTAGTAACCAAACCTTTGTCAATATCTTTCATATCTGAAGAATTTGCCATGATTCATTCTTTTAGGTGTTCTGGAACATTTTCCCCCGCTAATAATCGCACCTCAACATCCTCTCCTTGGCCATGACGAACAAAAAAAATGCTCTTAACCATGCCTTCTCCAACATATGATTTGACACTTCTTAGCAAATCAGCATAAGTAGTCCCCTGTTTCTTAACTATCACAATAGATATCTTAGGCTGCGTACTATCTGATAGCTTAATAGCACCGCCTGATTAATGGTGGCCTTCAAAACTCAAGGGTCTTACGGACCGTGGCACCTAACCTGCTTTTCGTTGAAAAGCAGGAAATGCCTAACCTGCTTTTCGTGAAAAGCAGGTTAGGCATTTTGAATCTTGTTAAGTCCTTCGAGAATACTGCTCACTATTTCGGAGAACTCGCCGTCTACTATTGGTACATATGTGTCACCTACGTCAGAGAGATCAGTCTCACGAAAAATCTCAATTGAAGAAAGATTCTGCACTACCACGCCAAGGCGTAGACCCCCTTTTTTTAGCCTAGCACTAAGGCTGGAAGAAACAGAACAAACATGTCCTGAAAACGGAGAACCATCTTCTGCAGAGTAGTCCAGAATATAGACTTTGGCTCTAGTCTCGTCTTTATCGGGCAGACTAGGTTCTACCGTTACCATATGCCTGGTTTGGCTATCTGTGATGAACGACTTCTTTCAATTCCTCAACAGTCTCTGCCTTAAGGATCTCTCTAGGAGTGATCAGGTCTGCCCTAATAGTCTGTGTGTATTTATCCAGAACACCCTTCCGCTCCTTTAATTCCGTAAGTATATCGTGTCCGGCAACATCGTTAGATATTCTGACTTCTGCCCAGGTTATCGCCTTCGTGGTGGAAAAAGTAGCCTTATAGATCTATGTAGGTCTCTGATGTCACTCAGATGGGAGTCGATCTCCGAAGTTTCATCGACCTCCAACTCAATGTCCTCTGTCGTTTTTTGGCTGTTCTTCCGCTATTTTAGCTTTCTTACCAACCACAGTTAAGACTGCCACACTGATGGATGGCGTATCAGCCGGACAATCACCGTTTATTTGGTCCTGCGGAAAGCCCCATTCTCCCATTTCCATTTCCTCCGTGGATGGGGGCTCTCGCCGTTTACTATTGGTACATATTTGTCACCTACGTCAGAGATATCAATCTCACCAAGAATCTCAATTGAAGAAAGGCTTTTTATTCCTCTCCCTGCAAATCCGACCCTGGATTTGGAGGAGGAGTAAAAATTTGGGAGTTGTGGGTGTGGTTCCGATAGATCCGCTTGGGATTTGGGTTAGGGGCTATGGATAGGGAGATGGGGAAAAAAGGATTCCCTGTCAAACATTTAGAAAAATTTTTGAAACTTAACACGGAAATTATTCTAAGTCCTTGTTTGTTTCACTTTGTAGTGCGTAATAGTCCTGCAGGATCTTATTAATTGACTTTGAAAATTATAAGACAAAATTATATTACACAATGTTATTCTTATGAAAGAAATAACGAATAGAAAAAAAAAAGTATAAATCCGTTTCCAAAAATTGTAAAACTCAAATACACAATCACTAGTATTCCACCGACAAGTTCACACTAACAAACCAAAAAACAAGAACCGAAAGATAAGAAAACGCCGAGCGGCACAACAGTAGGTCTTCATCCTATGAGTACGGTCTTTACCCTATGTTGTACGGTCGGCAGATGGTTAGCCTCAAGACGTACCGGACCAGATACCGAGTGGACTTGGCTTGGTCAAGACTAAGCCAGACGGATTTATTTTTTTACACTTCAAATATTATTCATTTATTTAATTTCACGAATTTATTTACTCATTTATTTATTTATTCATTCATTTTGCTCACTTGTGGCGTCACAACATAGCAGATAAGTGCAACAGCATATTTGAGCTGGAGATGCGGTTTTACAAAAGGTTTTTTTGCAGAGATTGTTATTATTTAATTCTTAACAAATGTGTGTAAGAAAAATATGACCTAAATCATGCGAAATACTGAGGGTGACTTGTTCTACAACCTCACCCCCTTGACCTTTAAGTTAAAAATTTAATGGCATCAATGCCCCATATATAGAGGTAATCTGACCAAGTTTGGTCACAATCGGTCCAGTAGTTCTGGAGATATAAGGTGATTTAGAGATCAACACCGAACACACGTACATACGAATATTAACATCTGGAAAATTTCCATTCGATTTTTTGGGTTTCTTAGGTGTCAAATCGTTAAGATCCGGTGTAAACCGCATGTTGGACCGAAATTGGACCGATTACAATAACTTTCTAGATCTAATAGCCACATTTGTCTAGAGTGAGAATGAAAAAGGTCTTATTTTACCTTAAGTATTTTTCCCTAGATATTTAATGAGTTCCTAGATGTTAGATGTTAGTTCTGATTTGACTTCTTTATATTAAAATTTTTTTAAGAAATCAGCTCCGTTTTATTAATTTAATGGGAGTCCTTTTTACACTTTTATACTCTATTCTGTCTTAGGTCTTTAAACTTAAATTTCATATCAATTATTTTTTATTTTCGCCATGCGTAAATATTTCTTCATTTATTTGAAATAAAAGAGGTGAAAATATAATTTTTGGTAATTATTTCCTTTATTGTTAAATATTTAACTAAAAGAATATATGAAAAAAGTGGAAGATTTTCCTATAAAAACGATATAAAATGATCTAACTCAGTTCTGAAAGTGATGGAGATACAAATAGTTATTAAATTTTACGCCTATTTTTTTTTTATTATTTTTCAGATATTTATTATTATTTTATTATTTCAGATTTGAACATTTTTTTAAGAGAGGTTCAAAAGGACATTTAGAAAATTATGCTGACGTGATAGGGTTCACACACTTAAAATAGTGGAATTTTAAATCCCGCAAGTGAAACTTATGTTGTTTATAATTATCCTGATGAATATGACAAAGGGACAGATGAAATCGATACTGGACCCAAATCACGATGAAACTCATTGCCTTAAGCATTTATCTTCATGGCTCATCATCAGCTTGAATCCATGTCAAACAAAATTACTTTTGCTAAAAGAGATGAGAAATATTACAACAAAAACTTTATTGAAGCAAAACCTTACTGAAAAAATTATTCCAGGGAAAAATTTGAAAACTTTTCCAGGAAAATTTTTTTATCAAAACTAATTTTTTTTTCTAGTAATTAATTAAGTACATGTTTTTAAGTTTTAAAATATTTTGGTTGATTAGTGTACATTTATTTGTTAGCTCTTTTTAAAACATAACATAAATGGCAAATTTCTTATATTTAACTATAAAAATAAATATATTCCCTAGGTATTTGATATTGTTTGGGGTAAGTTAGCAATTGGAAATATAAATAACCATTTAATTTTTAATTGTTCGTGTTATATTAAAAATGATGTCCACAGGCTATTGTAATTCAATATATCTTGACCGTAAGGCACAAAAAATATTGACGAGTCGCTGCTTCGATCCGGCCGATAGTACAAAAGAATATGTATAGAGATGTAGTTGCTTCAATCCGGCCCGGAGGAACAATAAGTATGTAAAGATGTAGAATTTTTGGTAGATAGACGTTGTATGGATGCACGGAGGACCAATATGTATACCTTAACGTAGTAGAAGGATTAGCTCGTAGCGTTTTGCATAAATGAAGACCAGATCATGATAAGAACGATTATTTATTGTTGTAAACTGTAGTATATGCGTTAATGACGTTGAAGGTATAATAGTATATTATAGTATAACTTTGAATAGTATAATTTTCTTGAATATATTGTAATTTACACTTATGAATAAGAAACTTGCGTATTAACTTGAAAGCTTGTGCGTAATTATACTTATGAATGATAAGTATATTTACGCTTACGTTAGTTGTATGTTGCAACTAACGTGTTTGAAATACTACTGGCTACTGGCCCAGTGTCTGTACTGCAACTGACCACGAAAACTCGTAATCAATAACAAGAACGAACCGATCATATCGGAATCTAACCTTCAGCGTTATCAATGCATAGATTAAACGTAACAGACGCTACGGAAATGTTTTATAAAAAGAATAAACAAAAAAATAGTAAGAAATGTTAGACAATATTAATGGGTAAATAAGTAGTACTTAGATAAAATTAAAAACCAGTTTTTTTACTCTAGATTTTAGAAGAAAAACAAAAAAGTAAAATAATAACAATAAAACAAAAAAATAGCCAGTCACGGGATTGGCTAACAGAAGTGAAAACTTAAAACGATGAGACCGATCATTGGTTAGTAATTTTATTTGATTTTATTGCTGATTCTAATGTATGTGATTATTCATTTAAAAGGACTTAATAGACTAGAATTAAATAATAATTATAAATAAATAATTAATAAAAATAATAATAATAATAAATAAATAATTATAAATAGAAATATATTTATAACATAGTTTAATTGTTAATTAAATATTTAATAATAAAAACTAAATTGGTTTTCTTTATTAAATAAATGTTAGGAAAATATTTACACATTTACATTTTAATAATGAATTATAATATATATATTACATAATATTATTATTCTATTTCTGTAATGTTTGTATTATTAGATTGTTTTAGAAATGAAACAATTGGTTTATGACAACTAAAATATGAAATAAATACTCTTGAATGAAATCTATCCAAATATCTTGTAAATACTGATGTGGATCTATATCCATATCGTGTTGTATTTATATTTTTATGATTAGACATAGTTAAGTTTAATTTTTCTTTTAAAAAGTCTACGATTAGCTGTAATGATTCTTCAGCAAAATTTGTGTTGAAGTCTCCGCTTAAAATTGGTAATTTTGATCCTTCTTCTGTGTATATTAGCAAACTTGTATGTAAAAGTTTTATAAATTCATGAACAGTATTTTTAGGTGAAATATAACAGCTATCATCAAAATCTAATTGTGCACCTCCCCTTTTGATTGCAATCGACGTAACCAAACGCGTCCAAATAGGAGGAAGAGTAAAAACCTTTCTTCAATTGAGATTCTTGGTGAGATTGATCTCTCTGACGAAGGTGACACTTATGTATCAACAGTAAACGGCGAGAGCCCCATTTCCGGAGGAAATGGAAATAGGAGAATAGGGAGTTCCATAGGACCAAATAAACGGTGTTTGTCCGGCTGTTACGCCATCCATCGGTGTGGCAGTCTTAACTGTGGTTGGTAAGAAAGCTAAAATAGCGGAAGAACAGCAAAAAAAAGGCAGAGGACATTGAGTTGGAGGACGATAAAACTGCGGAGACTTCCATCTGAGTGACATCAAAGACCTACATAAGATCTATAAGGGTACTCCTTCCACCACGAAGGCGATAACCTGGGCAGAAGTCAGAATATCTAACGATGTTGCCGGACACGATATACTTACGGAATTAAAGGAGCGGAAGGGTGTTCTG
The DNA here is from genome assembly GCA_010016005.3 of Zanna intricata. Classification (NCBI taxonomy): domain Eukaryota; kingdom Metazoa; phylum Arthropoda; class Insecta; order Hemiptera; family Fulgoridae; genus Zanna; species Zanna intricata. The sequence continues at coordinate 18,953 of JAAAKQ030081331.1, read as the reverse complement.
GATAAATACATACAGACTATTAGGGCAGAACTGATCACTCCTAGAGAGATCCTTAAGGCAGAGACTATTGAATTGAAAGAAGTCGTTCCTCACAGATAGCCAAACCAGGCATACGGTAACGGTAGAACCTAGTCTGCCCCATAAAGACGAGACTAGAGCTAAAGTCTATATTCTGGACTATTCTGCAGAAGATGGTTCTCCGTTTTCAGGACATGTTTGTTCTGTTTCTTCCAGCCTTAGTGCTAGGTTAAAAAAAGGAGTTCTACGCCTTGGTGTGTTAGTGCAGAACCTTTCTTCAATTGAGATTTTTCGTGAGACTGATCTCTCTGACGTAGGTGACACATATGTACCAATAGTAGACGGCGAGGTCCCCGAAATAGTGGGCAGTATTCTTGAAGGACTTAACAAGATTCAAAATGCCTAACCTGCTTTTCAACGAAAAGCAGGTTAGGTGCCAAAGTCCGTATGACCCTTGAGTTTTGAAGGCCACCATTAATCAGGCGTTGCTATTAAGCTATCAGTTAGTACGCAGCCTATGATATCTTCTTTGATAGCTGAGAAACAGCGGACTACTTATGCTGATTTGCTAAGAAGTGTCAAATTATGTTGGAGAAGGCATGGTTAAGAGCATTTTTTCTGCTCGTCATGGCCAAGGAGAGGATATTGAGGTGTGATTATTAGCGGGGGAAAATGTTCCAGAACATCTAAAAGAATGAATCATGGCAAATTCTTCAGATATGAAAGATATTGACAAAGCTTTGGTTGCTAGTAAGTCTATCCTCCATGTTAAAGATTTGGATGCAAAAGCTACAAAAGATGTCCTGTCTGGCAAGCAAGGAATTTGGAACTTGGAAGATCTTCAACTGCCAGGGTCACCTCCCTTAGATTTGCCTATGGAGGAGTTAAAACGCCATCGTTGTTGTTACTCAGCAAAAAAATTTTATTCTTATTGAATTATTATTTATTGCTAATCATTTTTTTACAACCGGAGTTTAATAATTTTTAATAAATCAATATATTTAAATTAAAAAAAAAAATAATAAAAAATGTTAAAGAAGTATATGTATATGAAGTCAGATTCGAACCGATGTGCTGCTTTTTCCCTTATGAGATTCAAATCTTTCATTTAATTAAACTTTTATTTGGCTATTACTCTGAAACCAATGAAAATAATTACCAATTATGTTATATCGTTTGTAAAGCTCTCAATGAGGGCTTATTATTACAGCTAAGAAAAAGTTGAAAATTCTTTTTTTTTTTATTTTGGGCTTTTTGGACGCTTTTGGTTCAGTCAATTGCAATCAAAATAGGAAGTGCACAATTTGATGTTACAATAGTTCTAATTTCAACATCCTACGGCTAATATTGTTGAGTTGTGCGAGATACGTACATACGTACAGACATCACACCGAAACTAGTCAAAAGGGATTCAGGAATGGTCAAAATGGATATTTCCTTTGAAATCTGAAAACCGGAATTTTTCGCAATTACAATACTTCCTTGTATTTTATTAAAAAAAATCCGTTCTGAAGTGAGTATGCTAGAATCAAACGTAGTATGTTCTAAAAAATCTAAGGTTTAAGTGGTAGTAGTTTCCTTTAGTATTTGTATCGTAGAATTCTATTATGTTATTGATTAGAATCAAAACTCGCTATTTCTTATAGAAAAAAAAAGCCTAAAATTGACGTTTAGTGCCAAAAGTAATAAGTTCCTTTCGAACATGTTAATTTTCACATCAGCTTTGCTGTCAGCCACCAATGACCATCACTTCTGCTAATGAGCTATCAAAGTTATGTTGATCGATTGGCTTTGTACGAGTTGTTTCCAGTTTATACATTATCTAAGTTGTAATTGTACCTTCAGCTTATTTAAATTAATATAGACTATGTTGTAACTGTCTTCATCTAAAGCTCTAAAACATATAAATGAAGTAGAATTAGTGTTTCCTATTACTGGGCATATATTTCTTCCACCGAATTGAATATTATGGAAAATCAGAAAGATATTTAAAAGAGTGGAGACAATTTCAAAACCCGAAACACGTTATGAATTAATATCAAAATATGCTGAAGTAAAACATGTCGGAAAAAATACGGATGTAACATATATTCGAAGTGTTACTAAATCTGGTTTAAATATTGTAAGAAACTGGCAGTTTAAAATATCACAAGTACACATTTTTTAAAGCGAAAATCAAACAAAAGTTCTGATTAGATAAGTTTCTTATAAGGCTGATACAGGTGATTACAAGTCACTTATAAAAAACAATGGTAATGGATTTATCTTAAATTTGTTAATGGTTTAACAAAATTATTTTATTTACTTATCTTTATACGAAATTATTTAGTTGGTTTGGTTTTCATCTTGTAGTACGTTTTCTGGTTGTCCTGTTATTTTCTGAATTTATTTATTTAAAAAAATTCTCATTGAATAAAATTAGTAAATGAATTTTCTTCAAGAAGAACTTGATAACTTGGGATATGCTTTAATTATTTTTTAATTTTTAAATTATAAATTTTCAATCTCTTTTTAAATTCTTTATAAACGATTCGGCCGTTTGGCTTGGCCTGGTAACCATTGTTTCCAAAAAGAGAAAATTAAAATAGTGATCTATATACACAAAAAGTTTTAGCATATTAGGCTTTCCATTGATTGTCACATTTATATCTGATATAAAATAGTCTCGAATTTTCAATACTTCAATCGCAGTTATTTAATTATTTTTATTACATTTCTCCTGAAAGCAGAGGCGTGTTTTCATTGACATGAGTTTAACACAAATAACCTGTAATAACCTCCTGTTTATTTTGTCATGAATGACAGTAAAGAAAGTAAAAACCATCTAATTATTAATTTTGGAGGTAAGGAAGATCTTTATCTCATTCAACTGTCACATTTCTGTAAATGATTGAATAAACTGAATACTCGTATAAGTTGCAAATAATTTTTGATTTTCTTTTAGTTTGATGACGTAAATATTTTTCGAAAAAACATAAATTAATATTCTACAAAATATATCTCTATTATATTATTAATATTTAAAACCACAAAAAAATCTTAATGAGGTCAGTTTTCAACTAATTGTTATCTATATTCTTTAATTAGATGATGTATATAAAGTTAAATCTTAACGTTAGATCCAAACCTACAAATTTAAATAAAAAGTCAATTAGATTAAAGTTAACTTTTATATAATAAAAATAAATCTATTACAATTATGAATTCATTTCCATAAATTGGAAAGCAAAAAAACTCAACGATTTTTTTAAAAGAATCTACTGAAATTCTAAAACTAAATTGGCACTTCCATTGCAAAAAACAATAGTAAATAAACTTTGGAAAATTATAAACAAAAAATAAATATTTTAAAATAAGATATATATATATATATGTATATGTATACTGGTAAGTCTTTTACTTTTTCATGGAAAAAACTATTCAACCGATTGAGCTAAAATTTTGCAAGAGTATATTTTTTTAAACCTGGAAAGAAGCTAGGCCTATTGTCATTACGAAATGTTCCACTGTTTCATGATGGTAGTAATTTTATTTGATTGCAGTAAAAATTGAATTATGTACCTTGCCGATATTCAACTTTACTATAGCCAAAACGTAGATAAAATCGAATTCGGAGAGTACTTTGCAGTATTTAAAATAGAACTGTTTACAAAAAATGGTATTCATCTTCTTCATTACAGATATTAATTTTCTACCTTTTTTAATATTATATTTTTTGGTTATCGAGAAAAGTAGCTTTAAGTATGCGATAGTGAACGATGCGGTTGCTCAACTAGCGACTACCACTGTTACTGGTGCGCGATGGAAAGTGGCTGAAACTGCCTCTGATTACTAGTCTAATAAACATAAAAAATTAAATAAACAAAATAAAAAAGAAGAGAATTACGGTCACCTCCTAGTGGGTAACGCTGCAAACCAGGCTAAATAGATTCTTACCCGTACGAAACACCTATAACTACTATTTTTAAGATGGAGCCGATTATTGTGAAACCCGCATACTAAAGATCTAACAAAGTTTCGAGTCCTTTGTTGACCAAATCGTTTCTTTGACGAAATTACAGCACACTGATAGTTTTTTTTTTTGTATGAATTACGAAGTAAATTTATGATATTTAGAAAATGCAATAAAATGAATATTTTTGGCAAGGTTTATAGTAAAAAATAAATATTAAAGAAATAACTATTGTTTCAGGAAATTTCAATGAAAAAGCTTAAAAATATCCCCAACAATTTAAACAGGAAATTAGATTGCTTCCCCCTACTTAGAATACACCTCTTATATAAGTTTGATAATTCTAATTTATCTCGTAAGAAATAATTATATATGAATTTAAAACCAATCATTCTGGTACATTCACACTCATAAACAAAATGAAATAGAATGTTCTTATTGTTTTAAATTATCACAAAAAAATTTTTAATAGATTTCAAAATCTAAAAAAATTATTACGTAGATATTTCTTTCTTATCGTTATTCAAGAGCGAAATTTTGGGATTGCTATTATTGTAATTCCCCGATAATGTAATTCTGGTTTGTTCTTGTATTTTGTTATTAGTGTCGTTTCTACTAAATTAATTTTTTAATCAGATTTCCAGGCAATAATTTGAGTTACCTTTGATTTACCTGTTTTTTACATTTAAAATAAGTTAAAGTTCTATTATGGCTTTATTAAATATGTTTTTTCTCTGCTTATCTTAAATTCACATTTTCTAAAATGAATTTATAAATTGAGATTTCAAAATCTAAAAAAATTATTACGTAGATATTTCTTTCTTATCGTTATTCAAGAGCGAAATTTTGGGATTGCTATTATTGTAATTCCCCGATAATGTAATTCTGGTTTGTTCTTGTATTTTGTTATTAGTGTCGTTTCTACTAAATTAATTTTTTAATCAGATTTCCAGGCAATAATTTGAGTTACCTTTGATTTACCTGTTTTTTACATTTAAAATAAGTTAAAGTTCTATTATGGCTTTATTAAATATGTTTTTTCTCTGCTTATCTTAAATTCACATTTTCTAAAATGAATTTATAAATTGGAGTTCTTTTGACAAATATAATTTTATTTTTAGCGTTCCCAAGAGTAGAGATAAATTTCCTAAATATAATTTTGAAGTTGTCATTTCTTAGAAATATCTTTCCTCGTTATATTATAAGGAGTGCAACTCTTTCGTAGAATTACTGTTATTGCCTTTTCCGATTACTCTATCATTCTATCACATAATTTATCATTAAATTATGTATTTACCAAATTATTTTTGAATTTTCTGTAATTCTTTTTTAATGATTTCTTGGAAACAAGATGGAAATATATAAATATAAATTCTATATGTTACATATTTTGTATTATATAAATATATACTTAGTATCAGATATAAAACTTGAAAACGGACTACATTGTCTAATTAAATATTTGGAAACAATTTTAATTCGATTTTTATTTTTCATTGGTTAGCGTTGGATATTTATTACGTAATAGATATCATACGTACTCTCTAGATATTCTAATATTCAAATTATCTAACCACAGACTCTGTATTTGATTTTTTATTAAATAGTCGCACAACGGTAAATAATTAAATATAACCCTAAATATCCATTATTAAGAAATGTTCTAAAAATCGCTTCAATCTAACTGGGGCACACTGAATCTCTTTTGTTCTGACTTACCATTTTTTTTTTAAAAACAATTCGATTTCTTTAATGAGATGTGCAGGCATCGACTGCTATAATCAGTTAGCCTGAATGGAAATTTGTTGCATATGAAAAATACCATTCCTGACTGGAATTCGAACCCAGGACCTCCGGATGAATAGCTTAGACGCTACTATTCGCGCCACGGAGGCCGCCAATTCTTCCCTGAAATTTATAATCGTTAATGCGATTCCAATCCTTTTGATGTGTAGACAGAGTCGTAGACGTGAAAATCGTTCCTCTTAAGATTCAATAACAATTGAAAAATTGCAACGCTTACAAGGTATATAAAAATCTTATCAAAATTATTGTAGTGTATAGATTTGCTTCCAACCGTACGTGTTGGACAAATTGGACCAATCGAGTTGGCTAGTGTATACCCTACCCATTTTGATTACAGACTCGTCTGTAATCTATTATTGGTATCCGACTTATTCCTTTACTAAAACAACCAAATTAGTGCCTCACGCTAATTCCCGGGCCAGCAATCCATCTCCAAAATGTGCGTCAACTAAGCTTCCTAAACGTTGACGAATAACTATATACTCGTTTTTAATGAGGTGCTGAATTCAATAAATTGAAATAAGAAAAAAAGGTCAATTCCTTTTGTACTTCTTAAGTGCGGTTTTTTTTAAAAAAAGGTGTTATATATTCATTTTACTCTTTTTAAAGAGTAAACAAGAATAACAATAACTAACTAAAATAACTTCAATAATTTTACTCTAATTGATTATAAAAATTGGTTTTTATGTAACTACTTAACTACAATAACCTTTCTCTAATTGCATATAAAAGTGGGTTAATAAGTAAAGTTTGCAAAGTTCAACCACATTGTTGAAATATTCTTATTTATTTATTATTATTTTTTTTTTTTTTAGTAAAAACTCTACGTATAAATTGCCAGTATTATTTTAATTGATGTAATTTGAATTTCAAATTTGCTTTTATGGTTTGGGTGCTATAATGGTTTAAATAATTAGCTCCTTAAAAAAATTCTTTTTTAAAGTTATTTTGTTTATATGTGGTTCTATTTTTGTGTTTAGTATGTTTTTATGTTTCTAATAGTAACGTTTTTAGTTTGCAACATTTAATTAAATTTTTTAAAATACCTTTCTGATTTGAGATGTCCATGCTATTTGGACAAATTTTTTTTGTTTTATTAATAATGTTTTTCAGACCTATTACATATTTGCATTGGATTAGTGTACAAACGATTATTTGGATTTAAAAACGAATAAGTAAGCCAAAAACAGTATTTGAGATTCTTTGAGGTATTTTGCTCCGTTGCTAAGGATAATTATTTTTTTCATTTTCTACTTACTATGGATCAGTTACTACGAACGTAGGCACGTAGAAAACCAATTAGAAATGACATAGGAATAAATCTGTCTGGAAATTCAAGCGATAACGACAATGTAATTATGGAATCCCAACGTATTTCTAGTCAGTGGAGAACCATATATGAGCCGACAAAACAAACTGCAGTTCATAATCCTAGCAATGGTGGATTACCTATATATTATAGATTTAGAGAATACGAATATTACGAACTAAACGGAATCCGCCCTCCCATCCCCAATTTTACTTTATGGGATAAAACTGATAGAAATGGTTATCTATAAGGGGGCTTACAACATTCGACTGGTAGGAGGTAAACAACTTAAAATAATTTCTAAAGATATTGAAGCGTACAAGAAAATTATAAGTGTGATTCGAGAACATGTTTAATAGATCATATCTCCTCTAGAAAAGGTCAACGAGCCTTTCATGTCGTGTTTAGGAACCTGAAACACTAGATTTCACTGGAGATGATCAAGAGAGAAATCGAAGGGTACGGGTATCGGATGAAGGACTTAATAAATGCAAGCCACAGAGTAACTAAAGAGTCAACATCGACTTCTTTCGTGAACCTAGAGCAGGAGAACAATAAAAACATATGTGAGTTAAAGTATATTGTGAATTGCAGCGAGTCGTTTGAAACATCTCGGAAACCAACTGGCCTCGTGTAGTGCATTAGGTGGTAATAGTACAATGACGGTACAAAAACAATGGCATTAGGCCCTTCCATTGTGTAAAGTGTGCTGAAGGTCATCGAATAGCTGATTGCTCCAGGAAGATCAGGAGCACTCCTACAACCTGTGATTTATGTCATTCCGATTCAAGGAAGTTACTGAAATTAATCAATTAGGGAAGGCGACTAAAGAAATTCAGGGGTTTTGACTTAGTGACGCATAGTATTCTTCATGCTATTCTTTAAATCTATCACATACATTAAGGATCGCTTTAACACTGTTCTGTGGACTTATTTCCATTGGAATGAGAGATATATATGTGGTGGTTATCTTGAAACCAAGGAAGCCTGCACAGGAAGTTTCTTCTCTCATGCCAGTTAGCCTGTTACTGATCGTATCTAAATTGTTTGGAAAGCTGTTTCTGCACCAGCAATTTGGATTCAGGTACGGTCACTCCACCACCAAACAATCCTATAGAATTGTCAGGGTCATCAGTGAATGTCTGGAGGAAATGAAATCCTGCTCGGCGACATTCTTAGACATCCAACAGGTCTTTGATAAGATATGGTTGCCTGGCTTGCTCTAAAATTAAAATTATAACTTTCTCAACCCAGTAGGGTTGAGGAAGTTTTCAATCTTGTCTTACGGAATTATCTTGAGGGACATTACTGTCAGGTAAGATGTTATTGAAGAGTTATCGAAAGTTCTTTGAGATTATCGGGTGTCTCTGAATTAGGTCCTGTTTATATTCCATATTCACAATGGACCTTCCAGCCCTGGAAGATTGCATCGTCACCACATTTTCACGTGACACTGCTGTCTTTAACGTTAACAAAGGCTCTGGCCTAGTCTTGCGGGAGCTGCAAATGGTATTAGACCTTGCCTGCGCATGGTAGAAAAAATTGGAGAATTGAAGTTAGTCAGGATAAATCAAAGAATGTCAATTTGCCATGCGGAAGGGTTGCTGTCCCAGTGGGCACTTGAATGGTATCTTAATCCCAAAAATAGCTTGTGTGCTATACCTAGGATTTACCTTGATCGGCGTCTGAACTGGAAATGTCACGTGAGGACGAAAAGAAAACAACAAAACCAAAGTATAAGAAACTGCATTGGCTGCTACAGAGAAACTCACACCTCACATTACTCAATAAAGTACTGATTTAAAAGATTATCCTACGACAAATCTAGTGATATTATTATTATTTTTTTATTTATTAATGATTTTGTGGACTGTGGAGTGTTGGAAAAAATATTTTTTCTAATGGACTTTCAGATTACTGCTTACTGATAAATATTATCTTCTTTTTCTTATTTAACCTCCAGACCACAATAAAGTATATCTTCAGAGGGATGAATTGAGTGAATTGTAGCGTGTGTGAAAAAATGGCATGCTTGACCGGGATTCGAACCCGGGACCTCGAGATGAAAGGCCGAGACGCTATCACTCGCGCCACGGAAAATATTATTATGGGAATGCCTTAAGTACCCCTTATTATGTACTTATTATCAAACGATTTACTTATGGTTCCACTTAAGGAGCTAATTGTAAATGCACCTTGTTGTTGAATAAAAGAAGAAGAATTAATTGTATTAATTTAGTATTTATTCAACTGAAAAATTTAATCAAAATCGGTACGAAACATTGTTTTTGAAAAATTTCATTAAAATGTAATAAATTAATTGTTTACGCAAATTATTAACTAATGTTTTTTCTTTATGAAGTATACATTTGTTATGGATAATCCCTTTTTTTTAATTAACAAACGGACATTTAATAAATTCCGGAAATCGATTTATATATGTATGTAAAACTTCATTATAATAGTCTATACATTAGTTTATTAAATTTAACCGACTGCACTTATCTTATCGGTTCATAGCTTGAGTGCATGAGTTATCATTTTATGGATGTAATATTGTGGCTTTGTAACATATGTTTTTAATTAGGCTCTTATGGCAAGTATTTTTTTCTTATATTTTGACTAGCGTTTATATTACTCTTTTTATTCTATGTTTTTTATAAAATCATTGAGGTAATAACGTAGAAAATTTTTTTATGAAAAGTTTAATTTTTTATTCAATTACAGTAGTTCTTTTGTAGTAATCGGTTATTTACTAAATGGTGTGATGTAATTTTTTATTAATTTCTTTTCATCTCATAAAAATATTTTATCTCACAAAATGTTATTACCTTATTATTAGAAGGGGCATTCAATAATTATATGGACAAATAGTAACAGCCGAAAAATTATTTAATAAATTAAACTGTTGAGTTGGTAAAAACCAATCTCAATTAATATAACCTGTTTTGTTTATTTAAAAACGTCTATTCAGTTTGAAACGCGAATTGCAGAATAACATAATATTGTAATAAGATTTTTTTTTCCTACAGTTGTAAAATAGACTGAAGTTTACTTGGGAATATTAAAACAATACGATAAAAGCGTATCAGTCAAGCAGATTTTTGTAAGTAGGTTGAACACTTTAAATCAAAGAGAATAAGCGTCACTTATTTTCATCGTATCGGAACTGGAAGTTTTGACTGAAGCTTTGCAAGATCGCATTAAAGATTTTATCTGAAAAGAAATACGCTTAAAAATATATTCAGCAAACTGTTCATTCTACTATTGATGATACGCTGTATTTCCACAGCGAAAACGCGTTCCAGTTGAGTTACGAGACGGTCTTTCCAAAATTACAAAGACACATAAATTCATATTTATAAGGAATTTAACAGCGTTTTTTAGTAAAAGGTTTGGGGTTGAATAATCACTCGTGATGAAATTCCAATTCATAATTTTTGAGCCGTAGCTCAAACATCAGAGTATGAATGGAAATATCCGAGTTTTTGTTCGCCACAGAAAAAATTCAATACTTATGCGTCCCCCTGGAGTGATGTTGATGGTATTTTCAGAATATAAAGGCCCATTTTATTGCAAATAACGTAGATGAATAGGGAGTAATATTTTGAAACTCTGAGAAATGTAACCCGCAATAAGAAAGAAACCTTCCTGTTCTCTCCGAAAAAGCGTAATTCACCATGATCACACTTGCTTCCATACCGTTGAAAAAAACTCGTAAGTTATTCAAACGTCGGGTTAGAGGTTTTCGCTTATCTATATTACAATCTCGATCTCGCACGATTAGATTTCTTTTATTTGATTTTCTCAGAGAAATTTTATATGGCACCGAGTTCGGTTACAATAAGAAGATACCGAGATGAACAATTACTCACTACTAGGATACGTAAGTTCACTGAAAGATAGGATTTTTGTCCGTATGTAGCGGGGGATTGTGTTGAAAAGAAGCGTTAGTTTTATTGTAATTGAATAAATAATAATTTTTCTATAGATATTTTTTTGTTTAATTATTGAACGATTCTCGTATTTTTTAAGTTGAGGATATTTTAACTTGAAGTATTAAACGAAACAAATTTTGTTACTTTCTGATTAAACGAAGCCCACCTCAACAAAACCCGATGCAACTGTAACATTAGGTTTGTTTGCTATCTATGTTAACGAAAATACTTTTCATAGATTGGCGTTTAACGCGGTCAAGGTTAAGTTAAGGTCAAAAAACATAAACGCGGACGAACAACATTGGGGACACTCAACTCATCATTATTTAGATTCATATCTGAATCTAAATATGAAGATATATGGCGATCGGCGGCCGTTGGCAACCGTATTCATCAACGCTCCTTGGCGAATCGTTAAGTTTTGGGACTCTGTTTAAACAAAAAGTTGTTTGTAAAATTTCGAAAATTTTGTATTATATAAATAAAGGCCTAACTGAGTGTACATGTTTGAATTTCTTTAAAAACATCATTCTTCCTTCTGAATCCAGTTTTTCTACATTATTACAAAGGGAAAATTAAATATTTTTGAAGATTAACTAATATGAATACAAACAATTAAAGTAACTTGCAACAATTAAATAAACCTGCTGAAAATGCTTTCTGAGTCAGTTGATAAGACTCTGCCCGACTAGTCCATGTTTTAAAATTGGACTTTTTCTATGTGATCATTAACTTTTGCTTCAATGCTTCCGGAATATCACTAGAAATGATTATTTTGTTATGCGCCGGTTGAAAAAGTTGTACTTAAACTTTTATTAAACAAAATGTTAAAAAATTGCCAAAAAAAATTTTTTTTCCTATTTCCCTAGGTAGATGTACATTTTAAAGAAAAGATTGAGAGAAAAAAATTTTTTTTATTAATTTTCCATAAAATATCATCGGTTGCAAATCAAAAAGTACGTTATTATTGATGCAAAAATAGTAATTAACTATTAAAAAATGTAAAAAAAAAGAGCCAGGATTGCCCACAGGCTTGAAACGGGATTGCCCAACAGAATTGAAAACTTAAAACAATGAGAACCGATCATTGGTTAATAATTATATTTGATTTATCGTTGAAGCTAATGTAATTATTTATTTAAAGGGACTTAAATAAGACTACTTAGGAAATCTATTTAAAATATAGTGTTAATGGTTATAAAATAATATTATAAATAATATATATAAATTCACGCTCTATGTCTTTCTCTCCTACAAATATGTTTAGCGTTTCGTGACGTATTTTTGATTACGAGTCAGCTATTTTTTTCTTCAT
>JAAAKQ030081320.1:0-15033 GCA_010016005.3 Zanna intricata | reverse complement strand
AGATGAGCATTATAAAATAAATAATAACTAGATAGAAAAAGATAAATAATTGTAAAATAACAACAACCATAAAGTTTTAAAAAATATAAAAAATATAATTTCTTACAAGTTGATGATTCTACATTTGGAATTTAGCAGAATATAGCATACTAGAAAAAAAATGTTATATAAGGCTAAATTGGATACTACATTTAATAAACTGTTCCTATTCATTCCTAAAGATAGTAACAATCAGTACAGCGCTCGAACTGCTGATGTATATGTACTGTTTGAATTATGAAAATCGAACGAGCAGTTGCCAAGATATTAAAGTGGCATCCCATCGCATCCCCTCCCCACTTTCTGAACTATGCCCCAGGGGCACTTGAAAATACTATCAACCAACAGATATCACTGGGAGTGGATGGGGTATCAGTAAGGAAGATAGAAACAATTTTTCTGAGCGCTAGGACTGACCGTTTTTGAGATATTTGTGATTTTCATCTGAAAATTCAGATCTGGTTAAAAAGTACCAAATTTTCCAAAAACTTCAGTACCTAATGTATAGAATTTTTATTAACAACTGGTATATCCTAATATATATCTCAATTGTTTGTGATTTAGCTTCAGTCAATTATTATAGTAGGTAGAGCCCTACGTTTTAGTAAAATTATGTATTTCAAATGTGTGAATTTTAGATCCAATCTTACCGATACAGGCTAGGTTATCTTTCACAAAAAAAAAAAAAAAAAAAAAAAAAAAAAAAAAAAAAAAAAAAAAAAAAAAAATTGGATAAAAACGAGGTTGCACAAGTTCAAGGAGCATTTTATTCACTTAGCAATTTGAAAATGTTGCATACCATGAATCTCACATACATAGTCCAAGAGTGAGTTAATATAAGAATGGTAAAAAAGCAAGAAATGCCTATATGTCAAGAAAATAATTATATATATATATATATTTTTTTTTTTTATTTATTTTTTTTTTTTTAATATAAAAATATACGACTAAAAATAATTTAAAAACTTCTGATGTGATTTGTTTATTGACTGATGTAAACATTTGTAAAAAAAAAAATACTAAAAAACAAAAAATTGACCTATACATTAGTGTAAAAAAAATTAGTTAAGTTAAAAAATTACTATAAAATAAAAAATATTATAATGTATATAATAATATATCGTATCTGGTGACAATTCGACTTGGACAAGCTATACAATTTGTTTGAGATCAATGCAAAAAGTTAATCAGATAAACAGCTGATTAACATCAGACTATTATTATGCCTTGATGTATATATCATGCCTCGATTTCTTATTGTATTCTGAGTACTAGTGTCAGTGTTTTAAGGTAAATTTTTAATTCATTTATCAGATACCATATTTTTGACAATGAACAAAAAATGTACCTATATAATGCAGTAATTTATTTTTTTTAAATCAGAAATTTAACTGATTCCTGAAAATTAAAAATATTAATTTGTAAAATAAAATAAAAATAGTTAACATATTAAATTTAATTAAATACAGAATTCTAAATATGTTTTCATGCAAATTCCAATCTATATAATAAAAATGTTAACATTGTATAATTTTACAATTATTACAAAATGAAATAGTCATTCAAGTATTACATACCACTACTATTTTTAATTTTTAATAATTTTGGCCATAAGAACAATGGAATGTACTGTAATTTTTTTAAGAATTTTTTTTAACATAAAATTATATAATGCGCCATAATAATTTTAAAAAAAATATTTTTACTGCGTTTATTTATTCATAGCCAATGTAAAAATATAACCAAGGGAAATTTGTAAAATTAAAAACGTAATTTATACAACAGTATAAATTACGTTGGCATAAAACACACATAAACAAATAACTACCTCTAAAATGTGTGAACATCTTAATGTAGAAGATTAAAACCAAAAGAGAAATATAAGAAATTTGCAAAAGATATTTTTTTTAACAAACAAGATTTTAAAAATTATAATCTAACACAAATGAATGTTCAGAAAAATAGGGAATAAGCTTAATTAAAAATTAAATAAAAATCATGATTATTAGATGATAATCAGCTATATTAAAAAAGACAAGTAATAAACTATTAGAAGAATGAAATAATCTGGGGACACCAAATTTACTTAAAATTAAACTCATTTATGGTTTACTTGCACGATTAATGTAGTACGAACTGGATAATTAATTCAACACCATTATAGATTACAACACCTAAACACCTAACATCTATAAAACTTAAGTATGAGTAGGCATTTGCTCCTACCATTATCAGTCATCACAATTGAACAAATATCTAGAATATTCACAATAAACACAAATCTGAGCAAACACTTCATTTTAACAAAGCTAGGTTTTAATGTGAGTAATCTTCATTTTAAATAAAGTAGGCTCAAACTTTTCTCAAATTGCCTCATACAGTTTAAAACAGCAATTGTAATAGTATATTCCATTGTACATACATTGCAGTAAACAATGTCAGCAATGAACTGCACACAAATATCAAATTTTGCTTAAAAAGTCACCATCAGAAATATTAATGATGCTTGAACAAACTTAACATGAATTTGAGTACATGTATGACTGTAGAAAACCTTCCCAGTGAGTTTAACATGCAATATCATCATGGAGAAAGCAATGCTCCCTGTAACTCAGTGATCAGAATCAATAATTTGATGAATATTTTCTAAAAAATGAAGACAGTATGTAGAAGATAATGTCAGTTACGAAATGAAAGGAAGGTGCACAATAATATGTAGTAAATTTTGTTAAATTTACTTTATCTTAAATCAATGATATTTTTAGAAATCCAAATATGTTTTCACAAAGAAAGATAACATAAATTTCATTTTAACTATGAATCTTATTTGTACATGTATACTTAAATTTTAGAAGTTTTTTGTTACGCTTGTAAATACTTTAATGCTTTTACAGGGTTTTTAAAATTAGTTAAGTTTCTTTTTTAGTGTTAATGCATTAAAAAAAAAGATTTTGCTCTACAGTTATTCATGAAATAAAGAACTTATTATATGGGAGTTAAATGATGTCTAGTCCTATGTTTCTATTCCAGTGATTGTTCAATTTCTTACACTAATTCAGACTATTTATAAATAGTATTATCTGGAAAAAAAAATATTTCATTTGTCATTATATATTCTCACTTTAACTATATATTTCCTTGAAATTTTATACTTTTAAGTAAAAGTAAATTTTTCAGTCATAATTATTCCTCAGTACCATTCATAATATTTGTTTGAAATCTTTTCAACACCTTTAAGCAGTATGTAATACGTGAATGATCTATATTGGTGAAAAACAATAAAATATTACTTTATAAAATGACAACATAAAATTACACTTAACCAGCTGATATGTCTTACAGTTAAATTTGCATAACATAATACACAAAACTGTTAAATAACAATAACTGAGAATGATAAAAAAATTAAAATCTATTTCTCTAATTTGCCATATCTATTCGTTCACTAATTCTGTTAATTTATTCAACTAACTGACATCTGTGTACCTGAACCTTAGCGGATTAACATAAAACACATTAAATTTATAATGCATATGACATCACAGAAGTCACAATCTATCAACAAATTTTATAACTACGAGGATTGTCTGTAAAATATGGTCTCCAAGGTGCTGGAGTCCCTAGGAACATTTTAACGCAAGATCTAGCAATACTGGCTTGTAGCTTCATTCCCCGCCTACAAACCCCCACCACTTGGAGCTGTTTGTGATGCTTATCTTGCTTTGGCAGCCTTTAGCAATGGAGCTTCCACTCATCATTACCACCAGGTGCGAGTTACTTTCTGTGATTCTTTTTTTGTGTACTACAGAAATTACAACTATAGAAATTCATCATAAGTTACGTGAAGTGTATGGACATCAAAAATGTGCATGAATGGTGCAGAGAGTTTTAAAATGGATACAGATGTCCATGATGAACAGCATTCTGGATGGCCATCAGTTTCAAAAGTGATGGGAACTGTGTTTTGGGATAGGAAGGGAATATTGTTGTGCGATTTCATGCCTACCGAGACAACAATAAATGCTGATCATACTGTCAGATTTTTAAGAACCTTCACCGTGCAATTCAGCACAAAAGAAGTGGCATGCTGATGAAGGGAGTGTGTTTTCATCAGAACAATGCCGCCCGTGCAACAACCGATCTCATCAAACAATTTGGATGGAATAATGTAACACATGCCTCTACAGCCAAGACCTAGAACCAAGTGATTATTATCTCTTTCTGCATTGAAGTCTCACCTGGGTGGAACAAATTTCAGGACTGACGAGGAGTTGAAAGAAGAGGTTGTATGCTACCTGTGTGCTGCAGTGGGAGAGTTCTATGAAACAAGTATGCAAAAAAATGCTACAATGCATGAAAAATGCATCGATTGCAATGAGGATGATGTAGCAAAATAGTTGAAAGTCCAGTCTTTTCAAAGATGTATGATTCATTGCAAATATATGTGTTTTTCTTTATGAAAAAACAAATAGAGACCTTATTTTACCAACAACCCTCGTACAATAACTTATCTCTGTATATGTTAAGTCATTAGTAAATTAATAATATCTCCACATTTTAAAAATTTGGTTGCTCTTTACTAAAACCTCCAAAATTATGTATACAGTGTAATACTTAATCTAAAGTATGATTTCAAAAGGATCAAGACTACTACCACTGGAACACTGTATGCTGATCATCTAATAATCATACACTAGAACAGTGTAGGCTAATCATCTAATGAACAGAATATCACGGAATCTGTAGAAGTGTTCAAACCATGTCAAGATAGTCGTGATACCTTTTGTTGAAGTAACCACCTGCTAAGTTGGTAAATTATATTTGAGGGGATTCCATCAGATCATTGCTGTTTCTCATTTCTATATAGTTCAAATGTCAGTTTATTAGCTTAATGTTGTACAGACTATATTATTTATTAAATTGTATTAAGACAACTAAATGTCTATGGGATATTAATAATGAAGGACCTTAATGCCTGAAAAAGGAATTAAAAGAAACAAAATATAAAATTACTTTTTAGTTTAATGGTTTCACCTATGAAAAAAAAACAGTCCAAAAAGTATAAAATGTTTGCTCTATATATTAACAAGAGAAAAACAAAATTGTAAAAAGTAAGACATTTTTGTAGCCAGTTTGATTCTCAATCCACAGTTTCCTCTAAGAAGTGGAACATAAATAGCTTAATGTAATAATTTCTTTAACAAATAGTTCTTTAACAAGAACTTCTTATTTTGTTTTATAAAAAAGTTTTCAAATTCAAATGCTAGTAAAGAATGCAACTTACAAAAATTTCTGAGGAGAATTCAAATATATCCTAAGAACCATGCACGAGCATAAATATGGCTAAACAATCAGGATTTACAACATGCGTAATATAGTAGTATTACCCTTCCCAATTTCCTGTCAGAAACTGCTTTGTATAAGTTAAACTTTCTCAGAAAATTATTGTTATTAGATAAAATTACATATCTCTTTTTAAAATTATCTTCATCTGTTTTGTTGAATTTGTATATAAATATGACATTTAGCACCATACAATATTAACAATATTGAAAATATTGACTTAACAAATACATATAAATATATTCCATCTCTTTCAGTTTTAAATTTTGTGCATGAACAACAAAAGTAGTTAGTTATTGAGGAATTCAAGTACTACGGTGGTAAGAAAAAAAATAGTTTCAGTTTTGACACTATTACAGTGCAAAAATGTAAATATTTATATATATTTTGTAATGCCAATTTCTTCAGTAATCTTTTTGTTCCCAAACACTTATTTTTAAATTTGAGCTCTTTATCTAAAAATTTTATTTTCATTAAAACATCTCTAATTTTATAAACAAAGAACGAAGAAATAAAACCCAATTTTATAAGATAGCATATCAATATAAACAATTTTACCTCAATGAGTCTTGAAGAAGCGTGTACGACGACAATAACGTGGATAATCTAATAATATGTAAAACAATATGGCACCACAACCAATTATATAAATAAGGATAACTGTAGATTCACGGGGCATATAGCATTTAGAGATTGAATAATTATTTGGAGAAAACACAGCCTAAACAAAAATTACATAAAAAAAAAACATGTAAGTCTGAAAATTCATTATAATCATAAGACAAAATTGCATTACAATTGATTGTAATAAATCAAAACTAACATAAAATAGACTAAATTCATACAAATTAACTATTTTTTAGACAATATGGCACATTTATACATAAAATTCAGAATTTATAGCAAATTCTGATGTCAAAATACTTGCACAAATATCACTGATAGTAAACATATTAATGGATTAAGATTTTTTTATTAAGACAGAGGAAGTGGTTTGCTTTAAGGCATGGTTTTTGTTTTCAAATATTTTAAAAAGTTCCTCAAACTATTTTCTTCAAACTTGGTAGACAGATATCACCTTCAGGTGGGAAATAATGTATTAAATTGCTGTAAAAATTGGAAAAAGGGGTGGGTGTTCTGGCCAAAATAAAATTTCAAATCTTTACTGGGGCTTTTTAGCAAAGATTTTTTCTTATAAAAGTTGATTTTTTTTATTGAAATCACAAATTACCAAAAAAATTTATTTAATGTTCACCCTCTCCCCAAAAAAACTACTTCATTTTTTGCATCTACATTTTCTACATCAAAAGCCCTTCAAACCATTATAAACAATTTTTACTCATCCCACTCCAATGGTCTGTGGTAACAAAAAATATTTTTTAAATAGAAATCCACCATGCAAATTACCTACTGCATTTAAAATATGAAAATGTTAATTATTTTGACAGCCCTTTCTGTTAAGAATTTCTTGAAAAAAAAATTAGTCAGAGTTTTCACCACTGTAGAAAATCACAACTTTGTTTATTAAGAATTATAGCTGTATTAGGTTTTATAATTTTACCAAAATTAATTTTAACCTACCAAAAATAAACAGAGTGAACTAAAAATTCTGATATGAGAAAATAAGGTTAACAATCTGATTGGATGAAATCCTATAATTCCACAATTAACTACTAATTACAAAGAAAGGCACTGGAGACAACCTTACATGTTCTGAGATTTCTGATAAGTTATAATATATCTTAATGTCTAATATGGTATCTGTTGTTTTATAATCACTACATTCTATGTTATAAAAAGACTTTTATACAATTTATACTACAGGGTGGCAGATGAAATGATCCAATACTTGCTTTAGCAATAATTGTTTAGGTTAATAATTTACTGTGTTTTATGTTGGCAGAAGTAAAAGCAGTTTATGTATGTATTGTTTGTGTATTGTTCCAAGATGGCTGACAAAAGGAAGACTTGACTGTTGAACAGTAGGTGAAGACTGTGTTGTTTTAAATGAAACAAAAAGTGAGGTGCTTACTGAAAGACTGTTTCGTTCCCCCTTTTTTATATCTAAAGGAAATGTTTTGTTTCCTTTTGGTCACTCTCATTTAAACTATATGTAGACTTCATAAAAAATTTAATAGTCATGATTCAGTATTTGAGAGTAAGTGCAAATGGCCTGGTGATGTTCATTCTCCATAGAATGCCAAAGCTGTCAGAGCGCATTGCTGAGGAGCTCGGGCAAATTAACAAGAAAAGCAGCAGCATGGCTTGGGATTTCTAGATGGCTTGAGCAGTGAATTTTAAAAACTAGTTTGCATTGTATTAATAAAAAATAACAGTTTTGTCAAAGAATGGCATTCACTGAACAGGCTATGTACCAAGACTATTGTTGAAGAATGTTTGGTTTTCAGATGGAGCACATTTTCACTTACACGAGGTTGTTAATAAACAAAAAGTGTGTTTTTGGGCTTCCAAACACAGGTGCTTCATAAAAAGGTGTATCACACTCCAAGAATTACAGTACAGGCCGCTATCTCAAGTCATGGGATAATAGGGCCATTTTTTTTTAACAATGAACAGTGAACAACATTATCTAAAAATGCTGCATAATAATTTTGTTCCTCAGATTCTTCCCAAAGGGTTTCGATTAGAAAATGAGTAGTTCATGCAGGATGAAGCCAGACCGCATATAGCTATTAATGTTGTTTTAGACTTTCTGCAAGAAACTTTTAATGCAAATGTCATTTTAGAGCCGATTTCCTAATTGTTTTATGCATGGACAGAACTGGCCCCTGAACAGTCCCGATTTGAATCCGTGTGATTATTTTCTTTGGGAATTTCTAAAGGGAAATATTTTCCCTAAACATCCTCATACATTGATAGAACTGCGAGAGCTGATCATTGAGGCATGCAATGAGATAACAGAGGATATATGCAGAGTTATTAACAACATAGGAGTCCATGTTGAAGAATTTGCTGGACATGATGGTGATCATATTGAACACGTGATAAGCAGAACATAATTTCCAGGTATATCATAAACATGTTGTATTTTACTTTTTTGTACTGCGATTCAAATAAATATTTTTTAACAGAAACAAATGTTAGATCATTTTGTGCACCACTCTGTACATTTTTGATTACTGTTTATACTATATACAAGATTTTATACAGTTTTATATTTAAGAAAAATATAGTTTTATACTAAATTTAAACATTTTATCAAGCTATCTAAGTACTTCACCTGAAGAATAAAGTTCTCACAGCTAAAGATTTATGATAAAAAAACCCTTATACTAAAAGTGACCTTGCCTATAAATTTAAATTAAATGCCTTTATTTAAATACAAGGAAAAATGTTCTTTTATTCAAAATCTAAACCTTATTTATATAAAGAACATATAACTTTTGATATTGTTGTTTTACAATCATTTTACACAAAAAAACGCAGGTAAATGCTTTTATTTATTAATGCAGAAAAATTCTGGGAACTCCAAATCTAAAGCTTTATTTACACAAAGAAGGTGTTGAACCCTATTCGAGTATTAGTTATTGGCTATTGATTTCATTAAGTAACTGATATGGTTATTTAAACAAGAAGGAAAATCTCAGTTTATGAAAAATTGAATACAGAAATGAAAAATTTAAAACAGATTTAAACAGAAGATGAGGCATGTTCAGTATGCAATCATGCTGCTTCACGATAATACTTGATCGTATATGCTTCATTGCATCCGATGAGCCAATGAGCCAATTTTCTTTCTCATCATGTCATTTAGCTTGGAACAAACTGTTCACTCACTTTTTAATTTAGACCTGGTAGCCAGTGACTACCACTTGTAACTGAATTTAAAGAAACACCTCATCAGCTAGCATCACCACGACAATGAAGATGTCAAAATAGCCATTCAATAATGGGTATCTTTCCAGGCAGTAAGATTCTATTAAGCTGGAATGCAGATCACACAATATGACAAGTGTCTTAATGTAGACAGAAATTCTGCAAATAAGCCATTTCAGATGTTCAACTAAGATAAACTAATGCAAAAAATACTGCTCCTCATGAATATCAAAAGAATATTTGTTTTTTTAATATTTAATTACAATATTACTCAAATGATCTCTTCTTGGTTTGATTTTTTGCACTTATGTGAATTCTGAACACTGACAGCTCCACGAAATGACACAATGTGGTACATTTAAGAATTTTGGTATATTATGTGTGTGTTTTTGTTATGTAAGTGAGTTACATTTAATAATCATAAACTGCAATGAGATCATGTCAAATGGGAAGGGAATGAAGAACGAGTTGAATATTTGGATAAGTTTTTGATTTGCGGTAGAAACACAGACTTACTGACTGAATACCAATTATTCATATCAATTACAACCTAGTAAATAATGTACCTCCAATATGAAGCATCATTTAATAAACATCCACTATCAAAGGTTCATAAGATCCAAGTAAATTAATTTCCAAACATTTATTTTAAAAAGCATAAGATGTTCATAACTACTGCTAAAAAAGTAGTCATTCATTCACACAAGGTGAAACAAAAACACGGAGCTTTTGAACTACTTCAGTGCACCTTCCAAACTATTGTTGGTTTTGAATAAAAAAAAAATATATATAAAAACTTGTATTTATATTTATATATATATATATATATATATACACACACACACAACAAATTAACATCTATAAGCTTTACAAATTTATCATCTTACTATAATTGCAACAACTTCATATAATCTCATTACCTATTATTCTAAATTATTTTTATAAATTAATAAGTATCATAACCACTCCTCCATTTTATTATTTGGATATTGTTCTAATTCAAGTTTTTACATCATTTTCATTGAACCTTTCAAAATACATTAGTGCAATTTTTTATTACCCTTGGAATAGCATACGATAAGATGTATAAAATGTATAATACTCTAATTTGAATTGCATATCTAATTATTTAAAGAAACTGCATTGGAGCAATACTATAAATATAAATGTACGCTAGTTTAAAATATATGATTGATGATTAAAAAGAGATATTTATTTATTTTTCATAAGAAATTATCAGAGCTTTAATAATAGCCTTACCTAATAATTTTAGTACCAACTGTTTATGTAGATCTGATCTTATAACCATTAAATAAATAACATAATTATATTTTATGAGAAAAAAATTTATAAACAATCAAGCTAAAATTCAACATTAAAAGCTTTTTTAAATCAAATGATGATCAATGTATAAAGTGTGTCACACAGATAAAAAAAATAATGATTTGAAACAGTATAGTAAATATAGAATGCATTAATTTAATGAAAAGCTTCATTACCAAAATAAAAGAAGGATTATCCTTATTCCTCCAACTAAAAGATGGAACAGTATATTCATGTGTATTACTTTGTGCATGATAACGATGACATCCATGATGAGTATGTCCAGTTACAACTACACGAGGCTTTAGACCATCTAAAAGCTGAAAAAATAAATAGATTTAATTTATATAAATATAAACTACTTAATGTATTTAAATACATAAAAATACTCGTACATACAGTAATATTAAACTTCACTGCAAGAGATCTTTCTACAAGAGGTCTAGCAAATACTTTTTAACCATTAACTACTGATTATTATAATACCTTTGAAAGCACTACTGTATTGAATGAAATAAGAATTGTTTTAAAGGTGACTAGAATGGCTATTATTGATAAGCAATAAACTACAAACTGTCTCAAGACTAAGAAGAACTTATAATAAAATTTCAACAGAAAGCTAGAAATTGAGGAACAGAAAGAACAGTTCTTAAATTTAACATCTAATAGAGCAAATACATTCATGTATCAATGTACAGTATTCATAATAATGCATGGATCAGATTGAAATTTAAAACAGTAGGCCCTAATTTTATACAGTTTTGGTTACACTCAGTCAAGTAGTAGTATTTCAAGTATTTATTACACACTGAAAACCATGGTACAATGATGAATGCAGTTCATTATATGTAGCGCAAAAGCTGATGTAATCATTAATGTTATTAGGAAAAAAACTTTTTGTTCCAGCTACAACATTTACTACATTAATATTAAAGCAATTATGTGTTTTGTTTGTGATGAGTAAGCAATGTTTAATGTCTAGATAATGCATTCTGTAGGCACCTATGTGTATGATACTTTAAATCCTCACTGGGGCCAATGTACGCGATAACGGCACAAACTCATGTTCTAGTTGTTCTACTTATTCAGTAATTATTATCAGTATAAGAGGTTTTACTTCTGGATATCACTTTCTAATTTTAAAATGTGTGATAATACCAAATTAAATAAAAAACATAACAAAATTTTTACACAGCTAGAAAAAACCAAAATTTTAGACTGTTTAGGTAAAAATGAAACATCATGAAGCATCTGTTGTAATGAAATTTAATTTTAATGAATCATCTGTCAGACCCATTAGGAACAATAAACAAAAGATTTAACAAAGCATTGCATCAAGTAATACGCAGTGCGCGAAAGATTGTGACATATACAAGAAATCTGAACTTGAGAAGGGGTTAATCAAGGATTAAAGACCAGACACATGTAATTTTTTTTAAGTTCAGCAATGATTCATGAAAAGGCAACTATATAATAACAAGGTTCTGTCAAGTTCATCTACTTCCTTGTTTAATTCTAGCATCGGCTAGTTCCAAAACTTTAAAAAGCGTCACAGTCTGGACAATGTAAAACATCTGTATCAGTGGATTTTGAAGCAGCAAGGGTTTATCTGTCACCATTTCACCAAGACTGGAAGAAGATTAACTTCCTGAACAGGTATTTATGATTGCCAACTGCATTGTGAATACAAAACAATCACTAGCTGAATTGCAGTGCAAGACAATTAATGCGTGTGGAAAAAACTATGGCCTGATATAGAGAAGAACAAACCTCACCTATATTGAAACAGCACTATGAAAAAATAGCTACAACAGGAAGATAGTTTTATCAGGAAAAGGTTTCATGATTTATAAATGGAAGAGATAGAAAACAAAATGCTGGTGTTAGATGATGTTAAACTTAATGATAATAAAGTTTGAGAATTAATTGAAGGAGAAAATGATAGAGATGATTATGAATATGAAGAAAGACATTGTATTTTATTGAAGAAATTGACAATAAAATCATAAAACAGAATTCTTAAGATCTTATCATTAATACAGTTTGTATAAGGATATCATCAAAATCCAAATAGACTGCAGATCCAAATAGTGATCGAGGTCAGAAATTTAAAAGGGAATTGCAAATTGCTTTAGCACCTTATAAAGAGATGAATTCTGCAAAATAAAGAAAAACAAACTATAACAATAATTTCTTTAGTAAAACAATAAATATTATATATGTATGTACTACACATTTTGCACTATATTTCTTATGTTTTAAAATTCAATGCATGCAATGTAATTTTTGGTTTTAAATTTTTATACTACATATTTTTCATTAAATGTAAGAGAGTTTGATAAAATAATATATCATTATGATGTAATGCAGTAGTAATTTTTTTGTCAGAACACAATCTCAAAAATATTATTTAAGTAATGTCTTAATTTATATGGAGTTTCGCTACAATGTAACCACCACCTCCTCCTCCTCCCAGCATAAAGTAAGTACCCACTGTAACATAATTAACAAACAAGATCTTGTACCTTTTGTTGGTGAAGCAAAAATAAACTGTTATTTGTTAAATAAAATTGTAAAATATACATATATATATATATATATATATATTACACATATACATAATTTTTGTTGGCATTAAATAAATAAATTAATAGTTGCAAAGGAATACCCACCAATGACAAAATTTTAAAACTAAATTGACAGGAAAATCCATTAATTAAAATTAAAAAGTATTTAATTGAAAAAAATAAATGTAATGTATGCAGATAGATGAACTGCCATTACATAAAGAGGTAGTCTATAGAGCTTCCTGCAACAAAAAAAAAACTTACTTCATCTTTTTGATAAAATAAACCAAAAATTTCATACAAAAAAATATTTCTTCTATTATTACTATTAAGAGAGATTATCTTTAATTCAAGTAATGAAAAAAAAAAATGAAAACAGGATTAAAATTAGTGGACTGCACAGTTTTTACAATTCACTCTAACAGTTTCCTCCATATCTCAGCTGTTTAACAACAAATTTAATCCAAGTGGTTTGACTTCACGAAGCAGAATATATGGTTATATATTAACATGACAAGTCCACTGGAATATAGGTGATATTCAGTAGTAAAAGTAATATCTTTAGTGTAATCACCATCGGAATCAGCTGTATGTGAACACTATTATTTTAAAGAAAACACTCTTAAAAGTCCTGCTTGTACTACAGATGCTTCACATGCATTATGTCAAAAGACTGGGACAGATATAGTGTAACACACCAGATTAATGTACTTTCTTTTTATAGTGGAACAATGCATTATATACTCTGCTTTATATATCAGTAGAGAAAAAAAAATTAGTTATACATGAGATTACTTTATAGAAAAGTTAATCCCATTTTTAAAAAATCGAATTAAAAGTATTTTTCAACGGGAATAAATTTACTCACCATCTCTGTGGCTTCTCTAGATAAACATTCCCATCTTTCTCTAAACTTTTGTTTCTTTTCATCTTCAGGAGCTTCATCAGGTTCATTACAATCCGCATCTGACTCTCGATACAATGGAAAATGCTGTAACATAATAAACTGCAAGTCATTGCATACGGTAAACAACATTACATCATCTTATAAAATGAAAATAGAAATAGCTTCTCTAAACAACCCTCATTTGATGGATTAGATTCCTTCAAATAAAATCAGACTAATATTAAACTTGTATCAGTAAATATATATTCAAATATACCACAGAAAACCAATTGTTTAGTATCCACCTCCGGTTACAATTATTTTATAAATGGTTTTTTTTGATGATGTAGGAGTATTTATGATGTTTGCAAAATGTTACACAGTAACATTTGCATGTTACTGGATTCAATGCAGTAAAAAAAATGTTTACAGCATCAATCAGAAGTAAAAGTGTAATAATTACTATTGTAATTACTTTTACACAGCTTAAAGAGTATAATATAAAATTTCCATAGTCAATCTGTAATATTTGTCATATGAAAAATACATATACAATTTTATTCAACATATTTATCCTTGTTGCAGGTAGCTAAAGAAACCTTGAGCGCTATCTACAAGTTGATATCATCATAACGGGTTGATATTAATAAAAGAACTAAATAAAAATACATGATTTTTGTAACATGATATATAAAAAACATAAGAAATTTAAACTGAAAAATTAAGTTAAATAAAATAGACTAAAAGAAAAAATATATAAAACCAGTTTGTAAAATTATTTAAATTTACATTGAAATCAAATAAAATAAAATACAATAAATTCATAACCTAAAAAATGAGAAAAAGAAGTAATTTCATAATGGAGAAATAAAAAAAAAAGCACATAAGACAACAAGAAATACTCATAAGACAACTGAATAATATTATGAATTTATACATCCTTAACCTTATGGCTACATCCGGTAAGCATGTCTTACCAGTAAGCAGGTGTTCAGAAGAATCGTAATATCTCGAGACACAAGTACGCTAGCGAGCTGA
>JAAAKQ030081287.1:0-15034 GCA_010016005.3 Zanna intricata | reverse complement strand
TCAAATCCATATAAAAATTTTTATCTTTACTAGGATTTGAACCTTAGAACTCTCGACTTCAAAATCAGCTGATTTGTAATGTTACGTTAACCCCTAGACCAACCCGGTGGGTTTAACAGTTCTTTTGTTGAGATTGTACAAGCTTACACTACATTTACATTATACATATCATCCTCTGAAGAAATATCTTACAGTAGTTCCAGAGGCTAAACAGAAAAAAAGAGAAAATGAGTTATATGCATGGTTATGAACAATTCAACCACTCACTAGCTATAACAAATATAGCAAGCTGTGAATTCATGTGGGCTTTCAGCTACTTTGATGCATTACATTCACCGATGTATCAAACACAATTACTTTCATAAAGTTATAACTACTTAAGTTTGACAGCATAGCAGTAGCAGTTACTTGTTTGATTATTACTGGTTCAATAGGTTTTTTTTATACAAATCTGTATTTTTTTTTAAATAAAAATTTTTCAATTAAAAATGTATTTTTATTTTTCAATAAAAATAATTAATAATTATCACTTAAAAATAAAAAATTTCAATTTTATAAATAACCAGTAAAAGAAATGAATTTTAAATTAATATTTTAAAACAACTGAAATATTATTAATTTTGTAGAAAAATAAAAAAATGTTTGTAAAAAGCAAGTATTAAAATAAATGCATTATAGTATCAAACTATAATGCTAAACTAAAAATTATTTTCATAAATAAAATTACAAAAAAAAAAAAAAAAAAAAATGAAAAGGTCCATTTAAAATCAGCTGTCAAACAACAAATAACTGTGTACATTGAAAATGGTCCTTAGAATCATTGGATTACAGTTATTTTTCAAAACATGTATTACTTGACTGAAAAAAATAGCTGTACATTAAAATGCGTAGATCACATAAGAATTTCTATAGATTTTAGCACATAACTTCCTTGTAAACCTACAAAATTACATATAATTTTTTTTTTTTTTAAATGAAAAGTACATCAAATTTTATTTTATTAATAACTTCTGATTATTTTTTATTAATCAATTATTATTTATCATAAAAAATTTTTACAATCAGAGATTAATTATTAATAAATCAATACATTTAAATTAAAAAGAAAAAGTTAAAAAAAAAAAAGAGGAGATGAAGTCCCAATTCGAACCTATGTGCCTTCCCCTTGAAAGATTCAAATATTTAATTAATTAAAATTTTATTTGGCTATAACTCTGGAACCGATGAAAATAAGTACCACCTATGATATATTGATGAAAAGCTCTCAAAGAGGGCTTACTATTGCAGTTAAGAAAAAGTTAAGCAAAATCAAATTTTTTTTTTTTTTTAATTTTGATATTTTTTTAAACAATTGTGGTTCAATTGATTGCAATAAAAAAAAAGAAGAGGTGTACAATTAGATGTTACAACGGTCCTTAATCCAAAATTTCAACATTCTAATCATTTTTAAGTTACGTGATAAATGCGTATGTACAAACAGACGTCACATCGAAACTAGTTTTGCAAGTTTTCATAAAATCATGCATTCCAATCATGATCTAATGGGACAGAAAGTAGCAGAAAAGTACAAACATCAATTAGCATATTTAACAATAAACTTACAGAAATTCAATGGGTAACTACAAAATTTCTTTGACATATGCAAGTCTCATTTAGCTGACACATCGCTCTTTCTTTTCATGGTATTTTAACCTAAACTAAGACCCTCTACTATTCCCTCAGTTACCGCTCTTGCTTGACCTGATTTCAATAAACCAATAAAACTATTTAGTCCTAGTTCCTTATCGATCTCAACTGATCATTTAAACTTCAAATTTTGTCCGTTCAACTCAATCACCGCATCATATTTATTTCATCACATGACCTGCGCTTGCCAGCACAGACCTACACCTCACAGCTGCATGGATTACCATGCCCTTGGCAATGCAGTCCCCATCTCACCGACATCAATAATACAAACCTGAACTGCCCTCATCTGGATGATGCTACACCTCTTGGTTGCATGAGAATCATGCCCTCGGCAGTGCAGTCACCATCTAGCCGACAGCAATACTTTCATTCTCAATAAATCATAAATGTAACTAACCGTAGCTCGATGTCACCTCACCTACCAACACCGATCAACTGTCCCAGCAGACACTAGCCACCTGGGATCCTACTATAAACTCCCTCAGCCAATCTGCACGGTGCAAGGAATAATCCTTTCTGAGAGCAAAAATGTGGTTTGGGACGAGCACATTATCTAACAATTGGGAGAGAAAAAAATAACTTCCAATTGGAAAGATGCCCACCAAATGATGAATTGAAAAAAGAGATTTTCTAAAACCACAATTCCATACATTAATGAATAAATTATTTCTATTTTGTAACTGGAAAATAACATACTGTTATTCTTGATTTACTTTATGAGATTTTCTTTTTTTCTTTTTCTGTTTAGCTTCCAGAACTACCATTAGGTATTACTTCAGTGGATATGTATGAATGTGAATGAATTGTATAAGTTTTGTACAATCTCAGGTCGACCACTCATGAGAAATGTTGTTAATTGAAACCAACCACCAAAGTACATCAGTATCCACAATCTAGTATTCGAATCCAGATAAAAAGTTAAAGTATCCATGTAAAAATCTTTACTAGGATTTGAACCTAAGAACTCAACTTCAAAATCAACTGATTTGCGATGTCATGTTAACCACTAGACTAGCCCCACTAGAATCACTTTAAGAACTATCCTGCAGTAAATTAACCATGAGGTATTATAACAGACTGCCTCATAGTGTACAAATAAGTAAATAATGCAAGAACAATTGAGTTATTATTTGATTTTTTTCATTTAGCACAAACTGATTAAAGTTATTTACATATTAATTACATCACAGCTATTTATAAAGTTATATCACTGTAGTTAAAAACATAACATACAATAAAAATAACATTAATACTGGTGAGTTCTAACAAAAATAGTCACCTTATAGATTACTACTCTCTTTTTCTGGTAAGTCTCTGGAACCAACTAAGTAAACTAAATATTATCTAAATAAAAATAACACCTAAATATTATTTCAGAGGATTATATGTATGATGAA
Source organism: Zanna intricata (assembly GCA_010016005.3). Lineage (NCBI taxonomy): Eukaryota > Metazoa > Arthropoda > Insecta > Hemiptera > Fulgoridae > Zanna > Zanna intricata. The sequence continues at coordinate 11,948 of JAAAKQ030081287.1, read as the reverse complement.
TGTAAATAAGTGTAGTCTTGTATAATCTCAGCTCGACCACAACTAAAAAGTGTGGTTAATTGAAACCCAATCACCAAAGAATACCGGTATCTATGGTATAGTATTCAAATCCGTATAAAAGTAACTATCTTTTTTTTGAACCTTATAACTCTTGACTTTGAAATCTGCTGATTTGTGATGTCACATTAATCACGCTTAGTAGGCTACCTGATATATTTTTGTACTAACACAATGGCACATACTACAGTAAAATCTCATTATACAAAGCTAGGTTAGCTCTTAAGCAAAACACACTATATTGATAATAAACAAGACAAAAATTTTGAAGCTGTGGCATAAAAGAGCAAAAATGACAACTATATAAAGGGGAGATGCCACTGGATAATCAAAATCATTCATCACTCAACAGTCATTCAATTAAGAAGAATTATTTAAAAATTATGTTATCTCCTCTGAAATTAGGCCTAAGAAAATAATTAAATCATACATTTACTCAAGACACGATACTTATATTAAGTAAAATAGAAATTTGATATCAAAACACAAACTCTCACCAACAAACATGCATACAAAATTATATTTATAAAATATACCACAAATAAAATTTTTTTTTAAAGTTTAAAATGGAATAAGAATACAACAATAAACAAATTTTCTTGATCTCACTTTCCTGAAAAACAACCAATAATACATACAAACATACATATAAAAAAATTAAAAGAAAATTTTTTTAAAAATGGATATAATGTAACCTTCAAAAAAACTAAAAATCATAAAACCCAAAGCTTTTAAAATATATAAACCTAACTGCTCCAACTAGATAAAATAATGTTCTGTAATTTTTATATGGGATATATCATTATACAATAAAATAAATGTTTACAAATCCTATACATGATCAATGTTTACAAATACTAATTTATAAGTATATAAAAAATCCACAAAGGATAAGCTTGATATCATAAATATATATAAAAATAGGCCAAATATTAACACACTTGAACATTATGAAATATAAACAAAAGCAATATAATATATGAATAGACACAATTCAATTAATTAAAAAAAAAAAATTGATAACAAATCACAGCAGCACAAGTGAACGAAAAAAAATTTTTAATTTCATATAAATGAAATTTATTATAAAGTTGATATTTCAAGTAATTTTCATTGGTCATGTGCAAAAACATAATACATTTATAAACACAAGAATGTTGAGTTAAAATGAAATCCATACCTATTTAAGGGGTTATATGTTCATGTGTAATATTGAACAAAATTATCATAAAAACACTATAAGAACAAGAGTTAAAATTTTTCTTACTAAAGTGTTGAAATGATTACAATTTTTCAAACAAAACAACAGAACTGCTTAATTATAAAAAATTTTGAAATTTTTTTTTTTCTTTTTGGTTAATTTTGGCCAGTTAAATTAAATTTATTAATTGAAAATAGAATGTAGAAACATTTAAAATTAAAAAGAAAGCAACCTAAATATTACAGGAGATTTTTTAAACTATTTATTGCAAATTGTTTGAATATCAAATGAAATTTTATAAACATAAATGGTATATCTTAAGGAATATCATATAAACTTGATAACAGTGGTGAAAGTAAAAGTAAACATAAATAGGTATGAAACAATCGGAAATAAGTATAAAAAGTCGATATAAGAAAAGTAAAACGATAAAGATGTTTTAACTTGAAAATATCTTTCTGGGATTTTCAATTACAACTAATATAAACAAGCGCACCTATTATTTTTTTTTATTTTTTTTTTTTATAATTGCAATGATATTAGCAACGAATCTTATTACTCATATTAACAGACAAACATACGAACGTAATGCAACAAAAAAAAATATATATATATATATATTCAATCATACCTAATAATTTGCTTTATAATACAATTAAAATATGTAATTTTGAACTCATTGATGTAATATAAAACTATCAATTACAATATTCTTATAACACTAATATTTTAATAATAATCACTTTTATATAAACCAACAAATAGTTTAAAAAGATCACATAACCTATTTTAAAAATTACACAATTAAAAAATAACAAATCAGAAAATAATATGTTCAGAACAACAACTAAAGATAACAAACTGTTAAGAAGTTTAGAGATAGCGTAACATATATGCTATGACAACTTTGGATAAAAATCTCTTTCACACAGACATCGTATAGATAACGCCTTAGAAGACATCGCGGGCGAAAGTGTATCACTGCCACTGAGACAATTTTATGATTTTAATTCTGTTTTAAAAATTCATAATAAATTAATATATCGTTAATTTTGATATTTTATATTGTTATAAGCGTACTGATGCTTATTAAAGTAAAAATGTTATCTATCTATTTAACGAATAATCTTAAGAATCAAGCCAAATATATTGCAAAAACTCGAAAGAGAAAACTGAAGAAAGAGTTAAAAGATATGAATTCATTGATTTCATTCAATAAATAATGCGTTTTTTTTTACACTTAATAAAAGATATTTGAGTAATTCTAACATTATGACTTCGTTCAAATCATACCAATGAAGGTAGTTTTTTTTTTTTAAATTTTATCCTCTTTGACAAGTTACTCGAAAATGGCGCTTTGTGTACGAACATTCGTAAAGGTTGAAAGAGAGTTGTTACTATGGTAACTACGGTAAGTACCGATTTCTATTAATAAATAATGTAGTAACATTTACTAAATCGGATTATGGACTGCCCGCCTGGCCCCAGAGTTGATGTTCCCACAGATAATACAAAAACATCGGATTATTATAATACGTGTAATTTACCAAAAAGATTTGAATATCCACGTAAGTAATTTATTAAAATGTTATGTATTCAAACTATTGTTATTATTTTATTATTAAACAATTTAATTTATCAAACGAAAAAAGGTAATATTATTCTTTTATTTGAATAAGTACAAATGTTTACAAAATTTTGTTCAAATTAAAAACGAAATTTGAGAAAATAAACACAAATTAATGTAATTTATTTTATAAAGCAGAATTAGTAGTCAAGATAATTTTAAGTCTGAACATTTATAAAATGTTCGTAATTTGTTTTAAAAAATAGTTGTTTTAGATTGATTCAAATAATATTTTCATTTAAAATAATGATTTTGTTTGTTTAAATTATTACGTTCTTAGACAGTTCAATATTAATGCCTGCCTGCCAGAATATATTAATTAAAATTTTTTTTTTGTATGTAAAGAATGATTTTTTTTTTGGTTGATGATTAACCCATGATATTAGCACAAGATTATGTGTAGGAATATGAAATTAAATTTTGTAAGATATAAAAAATTACATTCTTGACCAGAATTCAAAACAGGGTTGATGTTTTCTTCATATTTACTTGCACATTCTCCATTGTCGTGCCCATTTACACATGTCTACTGTCATTATGAGAATTTAAACCAAAGGTAGAAAAGTTTAATCAACTCAATAACTTTTATTTCTCAGTAATTTAGAATTAATTGTGAAATTAACAGTTTGATATAAATAGATTTTTTTTTATTACGTTTAAATTTATATAATTAAAACTGTATTCATTTTTATTTCATTAGGAAAAAAAATTGTTGCCAACTTATGAGAAATTGAAATAATAATAAATCAAAAAAGAGATGTTTGTGATGGGTTCTTTGGGATTAAATTTTTGGATGTTGTAATTAAATTTTTTATAATTAATTCATTAATGTTGATAAATATAGACATAAAATGTTGACATCAACACCTAAACAAACAAGGAAACAATTTAAAAATCCAGTGCCTCTCCTCAACATAGAAGTACCCAATTTTATAATTACAGAACCTTTCTCATTATTAGTAGATTGTAGATATCTATGAGATGGTTGACTATGTATTACTGTAGTGGGTTTTTAAACTTTTGTTTGGTTTGTTATTTTAATTTTTAGTTTGAAATTATTATTACTGACATGAACATAAAAAATTATGTGTATAATTGCATTGGAAATTATATACATAAACTATTATAGATGTATAACAGAGTTTTTAAAATTAGCTTCTTTCTGTTTTTTTTTTTTTTTGTTCCTTTTTCTGATTAGCCACTGGAACTACCGTAAGAAATTACTTCAGAGGATGATATGTATGAATGTGAATAAAGTGAAGTCTTGTACAATATCAGGTCAATCACTGCTGAGAAGTATGTGGTTAATTGAAATCTTCTCTTTTATCTGTTTAGCCTCCGGAACTACCGTTAAGGTATTACTTCAGAGGATGATGTGTATGAATGTGAATGAAATGTAGTCTTGTACAATCTCAGATCAACCACTTCTGAGAAGTGTGGTTGATTGGAATTAAACCACCAAAGACACTGGTATCTACGATCTAGTATTCAAATCCGTATATATTTTATATCTTTATTAGGATTTGATCCTTAGAACTGTCGACTTTGAAATCAGCTGATTTGTGATGTCGCATTAACCACTAGATCAACCCGGTGGGTTGGTTGATTAAAACCCAACCAACAAAGAACACCACAATCTAGTATTCAAATCTGTATTAAAATAACAACTGGGTTTACTAGGATTTGAACCTTGAAACTCCTGACTTCGAAATCAGCCGATTTGATATCAAATTAACCACTAGGCCAGCCCAATGGGCTTGAACATTATTTACCACAGTACTTTTTAGTTTTACATCCCCCTTTTCACATTTTTTTTTACTTAATATAGCATTTGTTATAATAATTTAAAAATAAAACATCACAGAAATATTGTAGTAACTCTATAATCCAATAATACATTTGAGAAAAACACTTAGATGTTTTATACCAGTCATTTTAAACATTTTCCATATTAACATATTTTACATATTAAAAATGTGTAAGCGTTAAAATGTATTTGTTATAAGCATTATTGCTTATAACTACAAATCTAATCAAACTTAACCTTCACTCGCTAGTTTGCAATAATTACTGAATTTATTATTTAAATAAAACATTACTGTAATTAGTCAAGGTTAGCGAGCGAAGTGAGTGTAGGTTAAGTTAGTTTCTTAAATCCTAGTAAAGATAAAAATTGTTATATGGATTTGAATACTAGATTGTGGATACCGGTGTTCTTTGGTGGTTGAATTTCAATTAACCACACTTTTCAGGAGTGGTCAACCTGAGATTGTACAAGACTACACTTCATTCACATCATCCTCATTCATCCTCTGAAGTAATACCTTACGGTAGTTCCAGAAGCTAAACAGATAGTTTCTTAAGTGTTTTTCTGTAAATTTTTATTCATCAATTATTATACAAACATTTTGTATTATTAACAGTTTGCATTCTTTTAGCCTGCAATGTAGGCCAAGATAACTTACCCATGCGCTGTCCATATTTTAGAGGTTGCTGTCCTGATAGCTCTCTTGTTGTGCATTGCAGACCATAACTACTTACATCATTAACTCTCTGTACATTGTCACACTGTTGTGCCCGTAAGCTCTGATTTATTTACATGTCATATACATGACTGATGTTAAATGCCTATTCAAATATACAAGTTATTTTAATGAAACTTATTGTATTAACTCTGATTAAGGATCATGTTTTATTTTCATATTTCTATTTTAATTCTGTAGCTACGTTGTATGTTAACATTATAAAAAGTAGTAATAAAAGCTGCCTGAAACAAGTAAAGGAAAAAAATGAGACGTATATTTGTTAAAAACAAAATTTTTTTAATGTCACGGTTAATAATAAACATTTTCATAACAATGACTTTATCATGGTACTGTATATAAAAATATTTTAATATAATTACAAAAATTACAATGTGTAGTAAAAAATTAAGTATCTAAAATAACACAAAAAAAAGCGTTTGTAAGTGTTTATTGTACAAGGAAAGTAAACAGGGTTTATTTTGAGTTGTTTGATTATAATTTTTTAATTCATTAGTTCTGAATGCAAGCACATAAAAATGTAATTTAGTTATAAAAAAAATAATAATTTTGTTTACTACAAACAAAATTCTCATTTCAATAAACATTTAAGTAATTTAATAGCGCTAATCTTATCATGATGAAGCGAGGGAATTATTTCTCAATTCATGAGTAATATCTGACATATGAATAAATCTTATTGCTACATATATTATCAGAACTGTCAATGTGTTATTTCTAAACGAATCCATGATATCCACCGCACTTCATAGAAACACAGAAAATATCATAAGATAAATAAATCATGCTGACCAAGAAAGTGTTTGACCATAATGACTTTGCCCCGCCATGTAGGCCAAGACAACTGTGAGGACAGCCTACTTAAAAATCAATCAGAACTGAACCCAATATGATGAAATCGTGTATTGCAAGCCAAAAGAGTTGAGGGCTAGATTAGTAAACTTTTTCCGTAGCGCAAAGGGTTAAGTTATTTTTATGTGAAAAAAGTGATAGGAATAAAACGTCACCTCTATGTGGTTGTTACCACTACCTCTATCAAACCAGACAACATAACTGTTTTCATATAATTTGTGACTTAATACTTCAGTCTTCAAGAAAGCCTCTTCTTAAAGTTTAATACATTTTTTAACCATGTATTTAAAAATCAATTTTACAGTTTAACAACTTTTTTTAAAAATTAATTTTGAAATAATGCTAATTAATAATTTTTTATCTCTGAATTTTTGCATCTCATTCAACATGTATTAATTATGAACTCAAGAAATTTTTATTAAATGATAAAACTGTTTTCTAAAATCATTTACGAAATTTGCTATATAAAATCAATTTCCAAAATTTTTTTACGTTTTCTATTTTACAATTGATTTTAAGAAATATTAATAAAGTTATTCATATTTAAAAACCCTTTGGCATTTTGAAATAAAAATTTGGTTAAGGGTGAAGTTGGGAAAATTATGCAACCTTTTGCTGGACATTTTTATATTATCCTTTAGAAATTAATTGAGAGTTCACAATATGATCGATGTTCCAGATAGATTTATGATAAATTTTAATAAATATTATTTATTATTATTCTTATTGCATATTTCTTTTATAAATATTATGAAAATTAATGGTTTCAATTAAAAATAAAAAAAGACAAGAAAAAGTTTAAACATAACATTTATTTTTATCTGATCTCTGCATAACAAAAAACTGAGATATACTCGTACTCCTTTTTAAATCTGTTTAAAGAAAAAAACCATAGTGGCTTTCTGTCATAAATTACTGCATTTATCTTTTTTGCCAGTATAATAAAAAAAACACAAATCTGATTATTTTACAAAACAAATTTTATAATTCATGACAATACAGTATATACAGATGAGTCTAAAAACCTTAATTCTATTGGTTTTGCTTTTGGTGGTACAGAACATAAATGTTTGGCCTCCACAATATGTTCAGTATTTTTGTTGCAGACTATTAACAAGGCCTAAAGTATAATTAATCCAACACTTTGACATATACTGCTTTGTTCAGATCCTACGAGCGCCCTTACAAGCGATTAGTGACTTGTATACTACAGACACCCTATTGTTTTTGAGATTTAGTATGTTATTTTGTGAATGACTAGATATAATAAAACAGTGAGCTTCTGCTTGTATCCCCAACCATATAGTAATTTCAGGCAATGAACGTGCAAAAGAGATCGGTTTGCAGCGTACTTTTACCAAATGCTTTGCTTTTAATAATCTTGCCTGTTTCCTGAAGAGAGTAGTTTATGATGATGATGATGGCAAAATGAATGAGATCCACTGTTGGATCTCAACATCATGTCACTGTGGAGCTCCTCATGAAAGAATAATCATTGAGAGGAAGTTATTATTTGCCGTTTACAAATAGGGCACACTAGGTTCACTCATGGATATCTAATGACTAAAACAGATGAACCCTTTTGTACTTCATACGACTGACAGTGCACCGCATCCTAATGGATTGTATTGTACATCATTGCATTACAAGTTTAATTTAGGGGCTAACATGTGAACTATTCTAGAGAATAATGAAATATTATTGTATGTTGTACAGTTTCTAGGCCGTTCGTTTATATTGAAGTATTTAAATTACTGTAGTAAGTTTCAGGTACTCATGTCAATTACTGTAAAGCAGATTGTTATCTTATTATCTCAATTGAGACATATAATCTTTGTTTATTATTAAAAAAAAATATTGCGTGTGAGAGATAATGCGAAAGTGTTTATCACTCAGAAACACAAAAAAAAAACTTAATTTTAACAGTAAATTTTCTCGATTCTCTTGAACTATATAAATCCACAGGAACTTAAGAATGTCTGAGGATGCAATAATCTCCTCCTATTTATTGCAGTACACAGGACTTTTGTCCTTTGCTGCTGGATGTTTCTACTCATAATTGACTGGCGGGTTATTAATAGAAAATGGCAGTTATTCATTTTGTACAGTTGGGGTTGCGTTCCGATCCAGATCTAGGGTTTTAGCAGTCGGGGTTGCATTCCAATCCAGATCTAGGGTTTTAGCAGTTGGGACCCAGTAGAGCAATATGCTATTGAACTTATTTTTCTTCGTTACTCTCCCTTTCCACCCAGATTGGATGGAAATCGTTTTTTTTAAGGGTACATTCTTTTCTGTAAGGGAAGGGTATCGATTTTGGGACCTATCCTTGTAATAAATTTTGTTATTGTTTAAAATGTGTATCAGTTGGATAGTTCTGGAGCATTGCATCTCAAAGCTAGCTCTGCTATGGGATATCAATATGTTAATTAAAATGCATCTATTGTATTGAAATAATCTGAGGTTTTCATAATTATATTAAAAATGAGGGGGTTCCTGTTTGACTCTTTGCGTTGTTACTTTATGGTACCTCATCCAGAACCACCAATTAAAAATTATTTATACTAATGCTGATAGTTTTAAATTTAGTATGAATTTATGAATGTTCAATCTTTGCTAAAAACAGAATAGTTTAAATGTGTACATAAATGCGTTACAAGTAATTTTCATTAATGCGTTTTGAATCTTGAACCGTTTTTTGTATTCAGCATCTTCATTCATTTACTTTTAAAATCATTTCTTACATTTATTCTTTAATTAATTATTATGACCTTTAATCATATCTGCATATTTTTACATTTTGAATAATTGTGTATTTTGTTATGCTGTTCTGATCAAGGTTTTATTGCAGTTTCTCTAAATCTACCCATAAAGATGCTCTAGCAATATGTTGTTATCTGTTTTATTTATTTTTATTTTCCATGTTATTTCACGATTGAGGTTGGCATGAGTATGTATCTCTCTTAACTATAGTATCTACGTGATCACAAAGGATTGTTTTGTCTTATATTGCTGCAGTTACAATATACTGCAAGTGTATCTGCTTTCAAGCATATTAACAGATAGGTAATTGCTTCAGTTGATATTTGATATAGTTTGGCTAGCTTTTAATGCAATCAAATCCTGGTATAGGTAACTCTTATACGAATTTGAATGCAAGATCGGGATATCAGTGTTCTTTGGTCCTCTCTTATCTGTTTAGCCTCCAGAACTACCGTAAGGTATTACTTGAGAGGATGATGTGTATGAATGTGAATGTAGTCTTGTACAATCTCAGGTCGACCACTCCCGAGAAGTGTGGTTAATTGAAACCCAAACCACAAAGAATACTGGTATCCACGATCGAGTATTCAAATCCGTAAAAAGGTAACTAAATAACTACCTTTACTAGGATTTGAACCTTAGAACTCTCGACTTCAAAATCAGGTGATTTGTGATGTCCCGTTAACTAGTAGACCAACCCGGTGGGTTCTTTAGTGTCTGGTTTCAATTAACCACACTTCTCAGGAGTGGCCACCTGAGATTGTACAAGACTACACTTCATTCACATTCATGCATATCATCCTCTCAAGTAATACCTTATGGTAGTTTCGGAGGCTAAACAGAAAGAAAGAAAGAAAGAAAGAAAGAGAGAGAGAGAGAGAGAGAGAGAGAGAGAGAGAGAGAGGAGTGTGTGTGAGTGTGAGAGAGTGCGTGAGTCACTCACTCTGAGTGAGTGAGTGACTGAGTGAGGAGTGAGTGAGTGTGTGTGTGTGTGTGAGTGTGTGTGTGTGTGTGAGGGGGAGCGAGGGGGAGAGGGAGAGGGAGAGAGAGTGAGCTTTTACTATATTAATAAATATTTTACTATATTAGTAAATGGTCATGTCTGTGGAAATTAGTTGATGCCTAGCGCTTGGCAGTCAATAAGTAAAACTATATAAGAAATGTAATATTGTTTGTTTCAGAACTGTTTACAAATTATGGTTGCCACAAAACACCCAAACCACATCCATTTTATATAACTACGTCGTCTGAATTCGGATATTTTCCGCCGAGTATACATACTGTACCAATATGTTTCTTTCCAAGGAATCAAAAATTTACTAATGATTTAGCGAAAACTGGAATGTACCGTAATTTTTCATTGAACTTGTAAAAATGAAATTTTTTAAATTTATTTATAAAAATATGTGGAAATTAAATCGTACATAGATGTAAACAAATTAAATTGATCATTTTCTATATTATAATTTTTTTTATAAATCTAAACCAAGAATGTTATATTATTTTGTCATTTACTAACAATACCAATAATTTATATTTTGTATACACTTTTATTTTTAATTGTCAATAAAAAATTTTAAAATTTTTTAAATGAACTTATTTACTACTGCAACTGCTGCTAATAAATACATATATATACACACACAGAGGTGTGATATAAAATAATGGGACTGATTTTTTGTAAGACGTAACAGCGCGAGCCTCAAGGTCAATCGCCATATTGTCGAGTTGCCTGACATCCCTCCTTTAGGGCGCTCCAGACTTACAATGTCACATGACAATGTGCTCATGACTTACAATGTGCTCGTGATACAATGTCACGAAACATTGTATCTGAACAGTATCTATACTGTATCGAAACAGTTCCGTTACAATGTATCTGAACAATTGACAACTGTGCGGGAACACTTCGTACACATTGTCACGCGTCCAGACTAACACTTGTGTTCACAAACATGTCAAGTGAATTTGTAGCCGGAATTTGTGCGACCAGTTTGTACATTTTACTTAAAAACAGCAGACAAAGGAGACGGTGATGGATGAGACAAGTGCTTATGGATGGTACTAATTATGACGGTAATCTTATGGCAGATTTAAAACTGGAAGACGGTGCTGGATTTAGAAATTTTACGAGAATGACGCCAAGTGATTTTGAAACTCTTGATTGGTTGCGTCCCTTGTAACAGAAACAATAACGGTTAGTAGCCAAACCAGTGGCATTTCTTCGGAGAACTGCCAGTTGTGATAGAATCTTGCAATTTTTTGTGCTATCTGCGAAATTGGGATTTAAAGCTATGAATTTTTTTTTCAATGTCTGGTAACGTCACTTCATATTTCTTAGATAATGTTTCTAAAGAGTCATTTTTTTTATGTTTGTTTTTATACTCGCTAACAGTGACATCCCATAAACAAGGAGAACAATGAATATCTTCAATTAGATTTAAAATACTCTGCTGAGACCACATGCTTATTTTTTCTGTTTTGTTAATCGCCATACACAATTAATACTAGAACACAGTTTTGTACAAATTCACTCACAATATAAGTTACAAATTTATTTGGTTTTTAAATTATATGAAAAAAATAACAGCTAAATTGATTAAACGAAGCAGAAGCAATAACGACTAGTAAGTGCCTGTTCACAGTCCGTGTGTCTGAACACGTCCACATCTGATACAAATGTTCATGTTTTACAAATCGACGGGAAATAAGAACATTGAACAAACAACTCATTTTTGTATCCCAAATGTTTCAATACTGTTTCAAAACAGTATACGATCAGTTCAGAAACATGTATCTGAAAAGTATCGGAACTGTTTCGATACAGTATTTTGGTTTGCTGGCATTTCTCCCGCCACCACCCCATTCCGTCGCCCTAGAGCATAAGACCGAATGTCTGTGCCACGAA
>JAAAKQ030081276.1:0-15034 GCA_010016005.3 Zanna intricata | reverse complement strand
TGACCGGGATTCGAACCCGGGACCTCCGGATGAAAAGCCGAGACGCTACCACTCGGCTACGGAGGCCGGCAAAATTTAAATGATGTTCACTGAATGCTATAAAGTATAAAAATTTGTTATCGTTATTTAAAGTAATCGATAAAAAGTTAACATCCATTAACAATATAAAGAGCTTGAAATTTTACTTGCTAACAACAATCTATATTAATTCTCAGTTTACAAATACAAAAATCCAAATAAACCTACAAAAAAAGAAGTTCTATTGAGTTTATAACTATAATAAAAAAAAGAGAATAAATATAAACAATAGCCACACATAAATTAAAAAATATTGGTTGTAAGTTTATAGGGATAAGCTCTGGTAAATGTCTGTCATAGCAAACCACAAGACTTGAGAGGTTAAGTTGTATTTGGTACAGATCTTTCTTTAAGAAAGTGAAAGTGTGAACAGTAACACATATAAAACAATATACTGCAACTTCATTATACAACATATAGTATTGTATTGCAGGATGTCTTGCATTATAATTTATAAGTTTTAAATATAAAAATAGAGGCTGTAAATTTATGTAACAATCAGACAGTAATGTAGATACCTTTTCTGTCAATGGGTTTTTTAAATTTTTATTTCATTTAATCTGTCTGAGTAGCTATAAAGGAATATTCTAAAACAGGCTTCATACTGGGTTCAAGATTAAGACATGCTGAGTGTTTTTAAGATCACAAAATATTGGTACGAGCACAACTAACCGATATAGACAAAACTTAAAGAATAACTGTAGCATTGTAAATCCTTGAGTGTTACGATAAAAAGAAAGATGTTTAAGTCCAAAAAATTGTGCTTGGGGATGAGATACATCATATACATTGGTGTAGAGATGACAAAAAATTTAAACAGCAGGTGCTCATTCATTCATGTAGCAAGTTTAAAATTCAAGCTATTCTAGTCCAGCTGCATCTGAACTCGTATCAAAAGACTTAAAATGCTTTGAAACAAATGAGAAACTACAGATAGGGTTAGTAAGTCAGGTACCTCGGCAGTGAATCTGTTCAATGAGGCTTTATAAAAGGTAGTGTTGCGGTAAATGCCTGAATACAGGCAGGAACTATACGGAAGAATAATGTAAATGTAAAGATAACTTCTGAAAGCGATAAAATGTCTTTCTCTATTTATTAAAAGAAGTTGCTCTCAAATATCTCCTGACTCTCTTATATATGGCGTGTCACACAGGGTGAGGCAACTAGTCCAGGTTTAATTTAAGCAGTGTAACATAAGTTAACCGTTTACACTCAGACTGCTTACTGCAAGTTAGTATTATTTTTTTCAGCTTCCATTTTATATTTATTTTATCAATAGATGGTTTCTTAATATCATTTCACACAATTTGTATGATTTCTTTATGAATACTAATGATGGTTATATACGATGAAAATGCAAATCAATTTTTTTTTTCACTTTTACATATAATTCTCGACCACTCATCTATAAGTTGTTTCAATAATCATTTAAAACACTGAACACAACACGTTGAAGAATCTTCCTCATTCATTGTGCTTAACTTTACCAAAAAAATATTACTTTTTTACCTATAAAAAACAGGTAAAAATAACAAATTATCATTTTACTGAAAAGAAAATTATTTATATAGCTGCATTAACATAGATGTCTTCTGCTATAAAATGAACACCATGAGCACAGCCGAGATCGCAACTTGTGATCCAAGCAAGTGTGCTATTTTAATCTTGAAATTTTTTTGTTTACTAACACCTTGAAGTTATTATACTTAAAATGAAATAGCAGAAATAATTTAGCATCTGTAGTTGGATTTATATCTCAAAATGTTTTTAACTCTCGTAAAGTTTATATAATTAAGATTTGATTGTATTAATTTTTATATTATATAAATAACTAGCATCATTACTTTAAAAATCTGCATATTAAAGAGCCTATTTTAAGTTATCATGAAAATTTTTCTTAGTTTTGTTGAAATTTGGCATTTGTCCAAAAATCACAATATTTTAATTCAGCTCTATCTTTGATCATAAAATAAAAGTGATTACTGTACTTCATCCTATCAATTAAAAAAAAAAAAAAAAAAACCAAGGGTTGTTTTGAAATAGCATCATATTAACAGCGTTTTTTCATTTGAAATACAGATATTAAAAAAAAACAAAATATTAAAGAGACAGTATATCCATATTCATTTCAGAAGAGAAATAAATAGAAATAGATCTATTATGTTAATAAATTGTTAAATCAGTCTCATTCAAAAAGTTTGTGATTACACAGTAGTGGAGAACATTTAATTCACGCAAAACATTTCTGATCTTTCATAGAATCTAACAGAATAGTAACTGTAACCTTTTTTATATAGTAATAATGAATAACTTCCGATTAATTTTTTCTTAGATGAAAACATTTGATTTAAAAAATAAAGCAATCTATCACGAAAATGTTTAATTTTTTACTTATTTCAGATCGACCAATGTGTACTATTTATTGTACAAATAACATGAATCTCAATATGTTTGTGAAATCATGAGTAGAAAATATTATTTTTATTCTTACTTACATTAAAATACGTTTGAGAATTGTGTGAAATCATTATACGAGAAAAATGCCAAATTTGAAGAATTCATGCTTTCCGATAAGAGGTTTTTAACGTAGCGTAAAAATGAATTCCACATAAATCTCATCTACAACTAATTATATTTTGACAAGAGTTAACTAAAATTACTAGCGCAACTGCAATTACTCACAGGACTGAATCTTTACTGTACTAATGTTAAGAAAGGAATAATTTAAATATTTAAATAATCACTGATTGTTTTGATTCGTCCAATCAAACAAGTAGATACCAGTAACCGGTTTTGATTTGTAAAATCCAGTCACAGGTATCTACATTGAATCTCAAGAAGAAATTGTGTAGCGATGATGGTATGAGAAATAAGGGTGAGAAGAAAATTAAACAAAAAAGCAAGTATTTAGATTATGATGCTCCTGCAATAAAGCACAAGAAACAACCATGAAGACTGTTTTATTTTCATAAAATTATTAGCCGGCTTAAAAACAGCACCACTCTCACACAATATAACTGTTAATTTATTTGTCTATGGAGGCATTATATGCATTGGATTTCTCATACACTAACTTGAAACCGTGAAAAAAAAAGATGCTTCTAAAAGAATAACTTGTTTGCGATTCAGAACTACACTGCAGGTAAAAAAAGTATTTACTGATGAAATATCAGGTGATAACAAACAAACAACTTGAATCGATTAATAAATCTATTTTATTAAAAATAGAAGAGGGGGTTCACATATAATAATAAACTTTCAGAAAGAATTCAAAAAACACAAAAGATTGAAGTAAGAGCAGCGGTCCTCAAGAGTCTAAGAAAAAAAAATCCTTATTTATAAAATAGTAAAATCTGTCAGAACAATTTATTTGATACAGAGTTTCAAAATTGAGGTCGACATGAAATTTAAGAATCCATCACAACTATCCCCATTTAAACAGTGCAATACTACATAACTGAAACGTAGAAGAGTGAAACTGATAATTAATGAGTTTCTGACATCAACATCAAATCTTCTGAAAACAATTACTTTTAGGGCAGATCATTAAATAATAATCCTCTGTGATTATTTCAGCAGAAACAACTTAGCCAACTATACATAAAAAGCTGCTCTGCATTAACAAAGATCTAATACATTCTGTCCCAGCTGTTTAGCACTTTTGGCCAGAAAATGCAACAGTAATCTTTCAACCCCCTACAATGCCGCCCCATGGATTCCCTATCTCTCAAAATTAAAATGAATTTGGATAGATGTAACGTTGACACAACCAAGAGCACCTATTAAAAATAATTACAAGAGATAGTATATATATAAACGTATATCTTCAGGATGCTTTCTGACAGAAGTACTGAGATTTATTCAAACACGGCAAGAATGAAGTTCAATTATTCAAACACGCTCTTCTTTTAGAAGTAAGTATAACAAGAACTTAAAGTGACTATTTTTTTCTTAATAACTGTTAATAACTCTCAGGGAAAACAACACTAGTATAATCTATCGTTTTCACAACTTTTTAAGTGCATAGCACTAAATCTGTAAAGGAGTAACATATTTAATAATTACCCTGACATATTTTATTTAGATATCTTATTAAAAATGTTGATTAACAAAATTTTAGACAGCAAAGCATTCATATTAAATTACATAACGACAAAGCAAACATCACAAAAAGTCAATTTAATAAAAATACTCCGTTATTTAACTAATCATGCAAGCAATTAATAGCAATATGACGTACAGTCAGTGAGACTTGCGATGCCTGCCAATGTAGTGATCGGCACACTTGGAATTTCCCCGTTCATCTTGATGTTTTCTTAACCATTATTTCACCCACAATGTCTCTCATGATATCTAAAAACAAAACCAAACAATATATAATTTTTCCTTATTAAAAAAATAAAACTGTTACATACTTTTTAATAATGATAAAATCACAATACACTTTTAAATATGGATTACAGATAACATTCTAATTGTAGTTTATTAAGAACGGTCTCTGGCTCACAAATCAAAAAATATATTGTCCTTTTGCGAGTCAATAAATCTGACTTCTAATTTAAAATAAATATACTGTAAATAAAATGCGATGAATTTTATACATATAAATTTATAATGTAAAAATGTTTCTAAACAAATAAATGCAGTATTTAATAACACATACAGTATTATTTAAATACGCATATTTAAATCTTACATTTGCAACTAAAAAGAAGGACAACTTCCAGGTATGGTTTTGGTTTAATGTCTTTAAACTTACCTTTACTACTTTTTTTTAATTTGATAACAAATTCTTGAAGTTTTACTATTAACGATTAGAACTGTGACCTCCATACATCATATATTTTTAAAATAGTTATTAAAATAATAATTATATTATATTTTCTGCTAAGATCACTATAGTTTAACTTTCTTAGCTTCATCACAAGTTGATGTGTTTCGAAACCACTCCATTGTCAAAACTTTACTTATATTGTACTGGTTGTAGTCAATACGTTTTAACATGTGATAACAGAAAGGTAACAAAATATAACAATATTAGTTATTTTCATTATATCCTAACAAGAGGGTTGGCTATAACACTTTTAAGAATTATTTATGGGTACAGAGGTTGAAAGGTGAAAAGGAAAATTTTTCTTATTTTCTTCAATTTATTAGTGATTAATTATAGTAAAAGATCAGGAATAATTTTAAAACTCTATTCATTTTTTTAATATGTGCGAAACAATTTACTATGCTCCAAATTCTTTCTAATGTTATAATATGACTAAAATGCATAGTGCAAACTGATATCAAACAAATAATCTTCAATATTACAGTGAAAAAAATAAAATAAAAATATAAACAAATTAGCAGCGATTCACAATAACTAATTTAAAGTATTTGTTTACAGCACATATATATAATTGGCATAATTTGAGCTCTTTGATACAAAATCAAATGATCATTTTTAGTGTTACATTACCGACAATGAATTTTTTTGTGAATTACTGAATATGAATTTTGATAGTTTAAAAAAGGATTAAAAAAAAAAATTATATATATATATTAAGAGGTTACTACATATGAGTACAATTAGGAAACAAAAAACATATACAGGAGGAAGACAAATACATTGGTCAGATCAAAATTTGGTTAATTCGATAGTAGTATGAAATACAAAATGTTAAAACTGTAGAAAAAGTCAAAGATTGTAAAATATAAAATAGGAAATTGAAGATGTATGATATAAAGAATATGTTGAAGTTGAAACACTGTCACAAAATAGAAAGATATGGAGAATTACAACAAAACAGTCAAATTCCGACTCTCCCCTCAAAAATTGAGTCATGAGGTTGTGATAACTGAATTGCAACAGTAACTCCAGATTAAACCTTAGTTTACTTCACTCTCCCCAAACAAATCTCATTAACATACTACAGTTTCAAAGTATTCTTTTTTATTTTCATGATAAGATTGTAATTTTATAAAACAGGAATAGTTTTGATCGATTGCTACTGTTAACAACTGTAAGTAAATGAATAGTATAATCTATATATGTACAATAAGTAATATTGCTTATTTTATGTGAAAATTCCCAAGTATATTCCAGCATTTTCACAATTAAAAAAGTTCTCAACAACTTCCCAGTCAAGTCTCTACTCAGTTCCCTTAATATAAGCTTAAAAGTTATTTATCATTATGTTTTTTAAGTTTTCTTTTACTCTATTTCTATATGTATACATGTCCACTAACTGTATGTTTTTTACATCCATCAGGTAACTACTGTGTAAAACATTTAAACAAACCTGGAAATATACCATGGTAAAAGCTTCCAGAAAAAGTGACACTGGGGGTATGAACAGAAAACCACTTGTCATCTATTTCTGCTTTTATTTTCAGATAACAATGGAGTGTAAAATTAGGGCCTTGTTTTTTTTAATAGTCCTCATGAAAGAGCCTATTTTACACGATTATAAAACAATTTGTTTTTAAAGACTTATGAGCAATGCATTTGTTTTGGTTGGAAAAATATACACTAAGCTTATAAAAAAATCTGTACTTCCAACAACAAAAGTATAAAAGCTGAGTATTATTATTTAATAAATTGAAAAACAATTTCAATAAAAAAAAAAAATACTAATTTATTATTAATTGTTCGGCACAAACTCTTTATTTGTAGTTAAGGTAATGTTGTAATATTAATGTATACATTACAATAAAGAAACATATCATATTAATGAAAGAAGAGGTAATAAAATCTAAAATGCTAGATTTAAAGGACAACTGCTATGATTTCTATTAACCGTTTTCCCCATACCTTATATTAAAAATGTATCATTTAAATAAATCAGATCATTCAAACTACTGCTATTGCATATTAAATAATAAAACTGCCCAAACAAAGAAAACAAAGTACCAAAAAAGCTAACATGAATAATACATATTATAGAGACATACAAACAACATTAATTTGTCAGATTTTTGCCAGTGAACCAATTAAAATGTTAAAAAAAAGCCAGACAGGTTTCGGAAAGAGAGAGGAAAATTTTATTGTGAAATCCAAGGTGAAATTATTAAATCGATAAGCAAACAAGATGAAAGAATGTGCTGATTTCTTCTACAATGAACTTTTCTTCCTTCTAAGGTTAAAAGAGGGTCAAGGTGGAAAACTACATCATCTTACATGCTGATCCCACAAAATACAATATGTATTGCAACAGTAGAAGCAAGCTGCTGGAATTCAGCACAGGGAGATTTGACAAGAGGTTAAGCCAAGAAAACTTTAGTTACTAATCGACAATCCCTATAATAATAAAATCTAATGCAAGTCCAGGATCAATTCCATAAAGACGAACTGAAATTTATCCAGCTGTTCAAAAGTTAAAGTATAAAAATGGAAAATCCAATGAAAACAATTTTCAAAGAACTTGCTTTGTAAAGTTTAAGTTAACTAAATAAATAAATAAAACGGATAAAATAGCTACATAAAAAAAAGTAGAATAAATTTACTTAACAAAAAACAAAAATATATACTTCATATTTATTTAAATAATAGAAGAAAAATGAAATTTTTTACAAATAAAAAAATACTGAGATTTAAAAAAGAAATGATATAAAAAAAGAGATAAAGCCAAAATTAAAAGTGCTTAGAAAGTATATAAGATAATAATGAATCTAAAATAAATAATATTAAACAATGTAAATAAATTTTTTAAAGAAAATTATTCAGTCTAGCAGTAAAAATGGACTATGAATACATAAATTCCATTTTTACTTATTTTAGCTCTTAATACATCTAAATAGGAAGGTCACTTTTATCCATGAGTAAATAAGCAACCTTCCTAAGAAAAAAAAATAATCTACTGATTATAAATTACAATAACACTGATAAATTTATACTGCAAACAATTATTCTAAAATGGATAAAACCATGCACAATTCCATTGAAATAATAGTAACAATGCAATGCAAAATACATCGTAAAATAATAAGTTAAGAGCTACTACAATTTTATATTAAAAAAAAAAACTGAATAAACCTAACCTACAATCTATTATTAATACCCACAATCTAATAGAAATATTGATCTTATAAAACAAGAAATTACAAAAGCAGAAGGAATCCGATAGCCTACCAGAAACAAAAAATTGTTAAGTTTAAAATTAAGTTACAGAAGATGAAAAATGAGATTATAAAGTAAAGATCTAAAGGGAAGTTAATATAAATACAAAGTCACAAAATAATTTTCACCCAACTTCGGTAAATTATACAGGATTTATAAAAAGCATGCTGTGAGAATGGAAAAAACTGATGAGGAGATGGAAAAGTTGTGCAGTACATAATAGACAAAGGATAAAAGAAATAGAAAAAGTATAAATGAAAGTAAAAAATTATAAATATAAAGTATAAATTAAATTAAAACAAAGTAAAATTAATTAAAACAAGGTATAAAACACAAAAAGCATTCATAGAAATTAAAACGCAGTATAGAAATATAAATTACTCAAATTAGAAATAAATCTAAATGAAATCTTTTTAAATGAAAATTATTTAAATTTAACAAGAACTGAACTATACAGAAATAGACTGTGCTTCAGAATACTTAAGATATTTTAACAATCATGAGAATAACTACCAAAGGAGGTGTTCACATGACAATCTTAGTATATGACGAGGCCTTATTATTGATTCTACATATCACCTAAACTTTAGAATTATAAAAAAAGGTCGCTAAAATTTAACTCTTTAAATTAACACATTAAAACAAAAACTATCAAATTTATCAGTTTTTATATAAATAAATTTTAAACACCATCAAAAATTATTATTTAGTTACAATTATAAATAGCAAACTGTTATATGTCCAAATGGAACTAGTACATAGCAGTGATAGTAACCAGGCTTACTAAATGTGGTTTTGGGAATTGGCATTTCATTTTATAGCAAACCAGTAATGAGGAAACATAAGGTTATAAAAGAACGTAGTTAACTGCCTCGCCTTGATTTCAGAATTAACTATTATTCTCACATATAATCAACAGAGAAGTAATTCATTTTTCAATATTATTCTAATGAAACGCAATGAATTTAGGTGTAAAAGTTAATGTTGTAATAAAACTTTTGAGAATAAGAAATTTATCAACAGTACAGAATACTTTGGCATTGGTCAAAACAATGAAACTTACCAGCAATAATAAATCTATAAAAATTTCAAGTAAAATGCTTTAAAGTTTGTCCTGAATGTGAAATTCTAAAAAGAAATAGCTTTTTTCACTTAAAAACTCACAACCTATCCTGATGTGATAAAGGATGCAGATGGCAAATCCAAAAAATTCTATCAGTTTTTGTTAATGATGCATATCTCAGCTATGAAATCTTTACAAAAGTCTTTTTAAATGCATATAAAAAGATTTTACATATTTCTAATTTTAGATTAGGAAATATATATTTCTACAATGTGGATATTACCTGAAACTTTAGTTCAATAAAAACAGTACCTGTAACTAACTGACTGACATAAACAATTGAAAATAAGTTATGCAAAAAAAAAACTTCTACAATCTGCTGCTTCTTATGAACTAAATAAATATAAATACAATAATACACCTTTTTTTTCTCAATGAAACTGAAATTAACTCCATTATTAATTATAGCTGCCACCACAAAGAAAAAAATTAAACTGTCCCCATTTACATTAACTGTACTGAAGTATACAAAATAAGTACCAGTATAGAGAAGTTTAGAAATAATGTTAATAAACCACCAAAATTATGCATTTTTACAACAGCAACCATCCACAATCAACATAAGAGCACCTTCAAGAGTATCCTCATATTTAGATATAAAATATCCTTTGCAAATTAAAAATTATATAAATTCACTATCATTTTATCATTTACAAAGTTTTCTTTCATACTACTTAAAAGTGTGTTATAAATAATTAATTATATTAAGGAATAAATATAACTCCTTCAGTTTGTAATTGAAGATAAAGGATAAAAAATATGTTATCTGCAATAGCTATCTTAATATGAAATACAACTTTTATAAATTGAAGTTCTACCATTAGAAAACTAACCTGCATATTTCTATCAAAGTTGTCGACACTTTTGATGCAACAATAAAATAAGTCTATTTTTACTAAATTTAAAATCATAAAGTACCATAACCTTAATGCTTGGTTATGGGAAAAATACATAAATACATATTGTAAATTTGGGAATTTTTTGAAATAATTAAAATTTTATGCTGAAATTTATTTAAAAAATACCTAACATTTCCAAATTTTATAACATAATCATAAAGCAAGATAATGTACTACAATGCAGTAATTTAGTCTATTGCTGATATATTCTACAAGTATTAAGCCACAAAAAAAAAAGAAGTAAATCATTTAAGTACATACAAGAAAAAATAAGAGGCTACTAACACTCATTCTAACCAATACAATGATAACAGAAGCAAGCAAACTGCAACTGACACCATTCACTATTATTAAGTGAACGTGGTAATAAAAAATCACCGTAGACTTTTTTCTTATATAAAAAGCCTAAGAGAGAGACAATAACCCCCATACCACATAAAACATCTGATGTGATTTAGTTAGCACAGGAACTTGCACTACATAACATAAAAGTAAGGCATAATAAAAATATGAATGTACAGAAAAACACATCAGTCATCAAAATTAATATTTTATAAAGTTGTAATAGCACATATATAAATATATATACTCCATTACAAATCCATAATATAGCATAAATAGGAGCTTAAAAAAAAATTATATATATATAAAGCAAAAGACCTGTATTAATAAAAACTTCTATATTTAGTATTGTTTAAATTAAAAATAAAAGAAACTATTAACTGACTTCAGCGAACAGATCAAGTACCCATTGGCAAATGGATAAAAAAATCATATCTCAAACTATATAACTTTTACTAATAACATTTAGAAAATATAATAACACTATATAAAACTGGAACTGATCTCAAATGTCAAAAAAGAAAAATGAATCTGACCTTTAACTAAATTGAGAAAACAAAAATAAGATTATCTAAAATAATGAAGCACATATTTAGACAATTTATCAACAAATGGCATGATTTTTAATTAAAATAAGCCATTCTGGAATACTGAAAAAAACCTACCATAAGCATAACAGTTATTGTTTAAGAAATAAAAAAAAAAAAGGATAAAAGTAGTAAAAATAAACTTCCCTGTAATTTAAAAATTCTGTATTTAACAAAGTTGGGTTAACCCACTTACAATATACAACTTCTTAAACAATCAGGTAATACAGAAAGACAAGAAAAAGGATAATAAACCATTAAAGTTCAGTATAAATCTGAAAACTAATAATCAATCATTCCACTAACATGAGCAATTTAAAATCATACCTAATATTAATATATGCAAAACAAGTTCAAACTGCAACTATAAATTTTATAAATAACGCACATATTTAATTGTATTTCCTCTCTTTTAATTCACATGTGTTTATGAGATGTTAAACATTACAACTGTGCACCCAACCTAGCCAAAACAAGCCTAAGTAAGTTAACCTAATTTAATTCAAAATTGATTAGAAGCAATTTTTAAAATGCGAATGTTATATCCAACCAAGAGTTTAATATAAATAATAAATCACATCAACTAAAAACGAAAAAAATATGGAGAATAAACTAACTTCATTCAATGCACAAACAAAAACTTCCTAACCTGACGGAAGGTAACATAACCATGGCATACAAAACACCAATATACTAATAAATATTACTTTCGAATTGTTTCCTTTATAAAAACAGTGATCTTGTTTGCTTTATTACTCGTAACTACGAAAAGAATAAGATTTTACTAAAAATAGACATTATAACTGTAACTGTTGTAAATTACAATCATCCCGTTCATTATCAAAACAACGGGTAATGAAATAACCTTTTACAAACCAAATATAATTTAACCTATAAATTTTTACCTGTTGCAATAATTATCCATTAATGAATTAGATGTTCTGAAGAATTTTATAATTTTAAATCAAATAACGCAACTATTAAAAGTTACACGACCAATCTAACCAAATATTTCGACTTCTGAGAATGTGAATGAATTACACTATTTTTCTTAATATAAAAAATATCACTATGAACAACTTCAACGGAATAAGTTATAAAGTATTTTAACTTTTCTATTAAACTGAAGTTACGAAGAATATCTTAAAACCTTTCAGCGAACAGAAGCAATATAGCTTCCTAGCCTAAAGCAACCTATTGGGAAACTAAAAGAATTTGTAATCTCATTCTGCCACAATAAAATCATAATTTAACACTAATTTTCTCTATACGGTTTTAATTCAACACGATGAAACTTATAACACGAAAAAAAAACTACCGTGAACTATTAACCACAATGGTCATTAACTCATTGTAAATCCTCCATGGCAGCTAAATCTAATGCAGGGGCCTACCCTTTGCAAGCCGACACTTAAAATACACACCTATGACACAAACACAGCGTTGAGTAGTACCATTAAGCTTCTCACATTTTAAAATTAATAAAATCTCATGTCACAAATTCACGTACAACCGTATAACCACTTACAACTTGTCACCTCACAAACCCCCATATTTTCTCACATATACAGCTAAGGAGACGCGCCAAACACTCTTCTGACCAAGTGTACGGGAAGATTTGGCTGATTAAAATAGTTCATAAAAAAACTGAAATTTTTTCACTTAAGTATTCGTTATGATGAAATTTATTTCACTTTCAAAAAATTAAAATAAATCAAAGCATTTCTAAAGTCGAAATAGAGTAAACGTAGAACTACTTTAATGATCATAATTACACCAAAACAACACTGCGCATTAATACAAAGTTTTATTCAGATATAAGTAGACTCCCAGCAGGCCAGTCAGTGTTACCATTCAACAGCAGGAGCACAATTACAGTAAGCGTATTTTGCTTGTCTACCTGGCGTCGGATGCTATTTCTAGGGCCTATTCTTTATTACATTGTATTATTTTATGTGAATTAATGATATTTACACTAACTAAGGTAAATGATGCTGTTTGCATAATTTCTTAATTCGCCTGTTTCTTAGAAGTTTGAATTTTACTATTCGTAGTAGGGTATTTTGTATCGGTGAGGATTACGTAATAGAATTTGTAATTTTTTTAAATTTAATATTATATTTACTTGTTCAAAATCGCGATAAAAGAGGTAATTAGATGAGAGCCATTTTTCAAGAGCACTTAATTATTATTAAACCCCTTAATGTATGAACTTTTGTTGTGTTTGTTGCAGCATAACGGTGATTTCATAAGAAATAATAAAAAGTTGCAGGATGACCAACCTATAGAATATTTATGTTTGCAATTTAGGTTAAAATTTGTGTGGTGTAAAAAAACTATTGCTAATGTGTGGTGTCTATTGAAAACAAGAAGTGTTTTCAAGTTGTAAATTTAATGAAACATTTTTTTTATTTTTCTGTACGTTTGTTCCTGTTGTTCTTAAACGGAATAACCTTTACTAAATAAGCGGGATGTCTTTACTTTAACCTAACTTTGAACACCATTTTCTTTAAAATGTTTTATGTACTTAGTTAAATCTTCGCTGCTTTTTTCACGAAATGTTTTCTTATGCAAGCCAGATCAGATCACGACTCCCATGTTATAGAAAAGGATCTAAATTCTAGCGACCTCTTTACATATTTTTTTTAAATGTTTGGGAATTTAGCCGGTTTTCAGTTTTATTTTGACTGTTGTAACGCGAAGTTCTTGGTTCAGCTGACATTTTAATGAACGTATTATTTTTTTATCACTACGATGTATTATATTATTGCTTAGGATAGATTTTAATTAGGATCCCATATAACTAACGTTACATTCATAAAATTTGGTGCGGTATAAATCTTAAGTAATTTTTACAAAGTTTTTAGAAGTTTTAATAGCGAGATTCATAATGAAAAAGTTGCATTTTGTTCATCTTTTAATGTTTGTAGATTTAAAGAATATGTAATTGAGATTTGATTTGAGTCGATAAATATTATTTCAGCTTGCAGAATCAAAGCGAATTACAGTTTCATTGATACTTTTATGCTGATTAAATGTGGCCAGAACAATTTTGTAATTTTGGAAATCTTGTTTAATGGGTCCCTATCTCCCATAACCCGTCTAACATAAGGGAAACTTGTTAGTTTTCCTTAGTATGGTGGAGAGTCATATAGTGACTTGTCAAAGTTTTAAATTTCCTTGTCAAAATTTCATGATCTTTGAGAAATTGCACATTGTTTGCACTTAGGCAAAAACTAAGCATATGTATTAATTTTAAATTGGAGTACAACCATACTAATCAGTAACGTTACTCTTCACTGGTATAACTATCTCTTTATCCAAAGATAATTTGAAAGTCTGAAAATTGAAGTTAACAGTTCAAAATATTATTCACTATTTAAATCGGTAACTATCTAACTTCAAAATGGGTAAAACCATTGCATTATGCTTTACCATAATCATGCAGTAGTCACTGTTAAAGAGATAATGATGAATGCTCTGTATTAATATTTTTATTATCTTGTTTGTTAATAAATTCTTCATCCTTCAAATTTATTTTATCTTTAACAAAATCAAACTGTACTGTCTCATTTTGATGTTACTTAATAATGAACTGCCAAACTTGTCATAATTATAAATTACATATTAGGCCTTACAAATACAAAATGGGCTGACTTGTCACTATTTGATGTCCAAAAATATGAACTTATCAACATAGTTATAATATTGGTTTTATTAAAGAAAACTTTTTAATTTGTCTTTAATAAAAAGACAAGAAAGTCTAACTTTTAAGTGTTAGAAAGTTAACACTTTAAATGAATAGTTAATTTAATATATAAGGCAACAATTGTTAGGGATGTAGGATGTAGGAGGTATAACGAAATGAAACGACTGGCACTGGATAGGGAATCTTGGAGAG
>JAAAKQ030081254.1:0-15036 GCA_010016005.3 Zanna intricata | reverse complement strand
CTTCACTCCTTCAAAGCCGAATTTAAAAAAATGTAGAAATTTGTTTTTAGATATTTATATATGAAGATAACACACACCAAAAACAAGTTAATATCAACATGTCTGTTACCAAGATATTAAAAAAATATTAAATTGCATTATTACTTCGTTTTAACCATTTAAACTCTGATTTTCAAAAAGTCCTTTCCTAGTGTGTCCTTACATTCTAAAACCATATTCAGATCATCAACATTCAGTGTTGTACTAGTGTGTCACTGTTTGAACCAGTATTCAGATCATCAATATTTCACCAATTTTCCTGCACTTTCAGTAACTTCATATACCATTGTGAAAAATTTGGAAAAAATAATCATATAAGTTGTGGTTGGAAGTAATTATTAAATAAAAACTATCAAGAATTCAAAAAACAGTTATGCAGTTCAGATTTTTGTGCAGGTACAAAGAAGCCTTAAACTCATATCTACTTCCAATTTTATATGTTAATGCTAATGTGTAAATTTGTTTACTTATAGAATTTCTTTTTCAGGGGAATCGTTGTATTAGAAATGTTAAAAAAACTTGAAGAGTTGACTGGAAAAAGAGTGTATGAAATGTTTGATTATATTTGTGGAGTAAGCACTGGCGCTATTTTAGCTTGTGGTATAGGTAAATATTAACTTAATTTATATAAATTAGTATATTACAGTACATGTCCAAGTGTACATTTGTGGTACATCAGTTGTACCTTACTGGTTGGAGATAATGTACATTTTTTTACAACATCTCAATTGCTCAAATTAATAAGTTAGTTTGGCATTTAGGCATTTCTAAAATTCATTAAATATTGTAAGATAAGTTAATCGATAAGCCATATTGTAAGCTTATTTAACAATTAATTATATACTTATAGCATAAAAAAATAATCAGAATGAGGTAATAATAATCAGACTAAAAACAGAATGTCTGTAGACATAAAAAAATATGACCAAATATTTTATTTATTTATTTTATGTATTCGTTTATTTAGTTTTTACTGCTAAAATATCATGAAATTATTAAACTTCCGACATAATAAATGTTATAAAAATCACTGGGCTCTGTTTGAAATGTAATATTGAAGATGAATAATATAATACAATAATTTATTTTTTTAATTGAGTTTAAAAATTACACTTACTAATGACAAATTCATAACTAAGGACAAAAAGAATTGTATACAATTTATAGCATAATTGTCATCATTAAATAATTGGAGATGATTATTATTTTTTCCAGATTAATATTATTATACTCCAAATCAAGTAGGAACTAGAAACCTACATTGGAATCATAGTACTGAATAAGTTTTACTGATATACTGAAAATTTAAACTAAAACCTGGTACAATATCTGATGCTCTATCATACAGTACTATTCTTTTATTTGATACTTTCTGCTTGGCAACCACTACTTGCAGCCATTTTTTTTACAGGCAACCATGTGTTATTGTGTACAGAAAAAATTAAACTTCAATTTAGTATATAATTTTCTTTTGAAAAGCACAATGAGGGTAAATAATTTACAATAACATAACTGTTTACACCTGAGAACTTGGAGATTGCGGCTGACTGAGAGCTGGCAACCATTTTTTTTTTTTTTTTTACATTCTTGATATCATTTTCTTTCAAATGACGTATAATTTGCTTAAAAAAATATAGTTACAATTCATTAGAATAAATTAATTACAATATATTTAATTAAGGGTAATTGCGGTTAATTTTTGTTAGGTAACTTAGCAGTAACGCATTTAATTATCATTAATAATTTGTTTAAATTGAGTTTCATTAAAAAAAACAGATACCTGCAGAAATCAGCTGCTGGGTCTTGTACTAAATCTAGTTGACAATTTGTGCTAGTAATACTTATCTCATAGCTTATGTCCAAGAATAATCTCTTGAGCTTTATAGACTTACAGAAGTTGGATTATAACCATATAAGCATTCCTCTATTTATTAATTTGAAAAAAAAAACTATTAATTAGGTTGCAATTTAATCAGTTAGCTAATTTTGTGATACTGTAATCTAATTTATTAGGAAATATTTTTGATCTCTTAAAGTAGCTTATCAGTTTTAACAAATTTTTTTTAGTTTTTTAATTTTCAAAAAAAGTAGATTATTCAGCACAGTTAGTCATGCATATACATGAGCATGAAATGAAATGCAGTTTTAATTATTTTAAAAAATGTTATGAAAGTGTGTTTTTCTCAGTATTCCATTATTATTATAACCAATATCATATCATATGCTGTATAGAGCAATTACAAAGTTAAATATTATTTGATGTTATATTTGAGTTAATAACTATATCTGAAAGTAGTTGTTAAAATTATTCAGAAAAACTTTGGCAGTTGTTTTTTTTTCTGCTTTATATTTTGTGAGCTGCATATAACTATCATGATCTTGAATTTTTATTATCATGAACAAAATAGAAAGTAGGAAGTCAGTAAAACATGTCTTAAAATGCCTGTTGGGTATTAGGTATAATTCTAAAATCTGATATAATACTGTGTATTATTTCAGGTACTCCAAAAGGCAAAACGCTGGAGGAAGTTCAGAAGATATATACTGAAATGAGTGTAAAAGTATTTACTCAAAGTACTTTCTGGGGTACCAGCAAATTAGTTTGGAATCATGCTTATTATGATACAACTGTATGGGAAGACCTTTTAAAACAATATTTGGGTGATATCAAGTTAATTGAGACTACTAGAGATCCAAACTGCCCTAAAGTAAGAATTTTACTTTAAAATTCTTTAAAAATTTATTTGAATATTATGAAATTGTATGGTTAAATTTTATATAAGAGGTTTTATATTTATAAAAAAAAACATATATAGGTTCTGTTTTAACCTTAGAAAAATGTCATAATGACATCACTAAAAATCTTTTATTCAAGAAAATTGTATGAAGATTCAACAATAATTGTGTATTATTAAATGTTATTCCCACATTTTGAGTAGACAATGGAAGATCCTTTTTCTAGTCTTTTGAACACTTACTTATAACTTTACTCGTGCGTAGTTCATGTAAGAAAGTTCCGCGAAAGATAGCATTTTTAGTCATGCTAAAATAAGTATTTGATGGTATGTTGGAGCATTTAAAGAAGATACAGACGATTTTGGAAAATAATATTCAGCTCATCGTCATTAAGAAAATATTTCATTGGTAATTGCTATTAACAAATATTGATTCATTTCTAAGCTATTTGTGCGAAATGTTGATCAGAATTTTTTACCTGAGGATATTGGATACATCTTTGTTAATTATGAGCGTTCAACTCATTTTTGATAATTATAGATATTATAATGAAATTAAATTTAGCTAATGTATGTTATAATTAGATATTTATTATAAAAATTACTCTTTTTCAGG
Source organism: Zanna intricata (assembly GCA_010016005.3). Lineage (NCBI taxonomy): Eukaryota > Metazoa > Arthropoda > Insecta > Hemiptera > Fulgoridae > Zanna > Zanna intricata. Next base: position 11,646 of record JAAAKQ030081254.1, on the reverse strand, counting down.
TTTTAAATTTGAGATATATAAAATTCTTTTCTTTCATATACTTTCATTGCTGTTAGCATCATTTGAATTGGAACTGTTGACTTTAAACATTTTTTCTGCTAACTTTAACAATGATTACTATAAAAATTGCTCTGTTTGAGAGCAATTGTGATTGTCATCCTGCTGTGTTAAGAATTACTTTGTTGAGTAATTATAAATTTAAAAAATACTATCATGTTTTTTTCTACGTTTCTGATAATAAAAGCAAAGTAATTTGTTATTAACTTAAGATAATCTCAATTTATTTTATTATTTGTTTTTATTAATTTAATTTTAATGTTGCTTTCTTACATTTCTTTGAAGTTTTGTAATATTTTCTGTTTCAGTTGGCAGTTATATCAACAATAGTTAATCAGGCTCGAGTCCTTCCTTACATTTTCAGAAATTACTCATTACCATATTCTCGCCAATCGCAGTACCTTGGTAGCATAAATCATTCTATGTTTGAAGCTGTTCGAGCTTCTGCTGCTGCACCAACTATATTTGAGGAATTCAGGATAGGAGCTCTTCTGCATCAAGTATGCTCATTGCATTTAACACTAGTTTTTACTTTTTTTTCTGTGTTCTTGCAAGATGGTTAGAAATGATCTGTTTGAAATTTAAATTTCGTAACTGTCTATAATATTTTCACGCTAAATTATAGACGCATTCAAATCAGACACACATGCATGCACACACACACACGCGTGCGCACACACATACAAAACATTTCATCTATATTTTTTACATTTGTCTGCTCTCTTGAAAAGTAAAAAACCCCAAGTGATGCATGAAAACAACACTCCTAATCACCGAGAATGGTTACAAAGATGACTGAAAACGTATCTAATATTTTAAAAACATTTTATTGTAAAATTGTAAAAAAAAAGTTAAAATTTTTAAATAGCTTTATTGCCAAAAAATCTTATCAGAAAAAAATTATTTTTTTTAAATTTATATATTATATGTATAGTAAAACATAGTTTGTTATGGTTTGAGCTCTGTGAATGACAAATTCTAGAAAACTAAAAAATTAAATTATATATATAATGAAAGTGTTTTATTCTGGGTAGATATATATATATATATATTCTATTAAATAAACCATGTGGAGTATAGTATAGTAGGGAGCATGAAATTTTCTTTTTTTTTTTTTTGTTTTTGTTTAATCTCCAGAACCACCGTTAAGGTATATCTTCAGAGGATGAGATGAATGAATTGTCGCATATGTGAAAAATACCATGGGATTCAAACCCAGGACCTCCGGGTGAAAGGCCGAGACGCTACCACTCGTGCCACGGAGGCCGGCATGAAATCTTAAGGTAGTAGACAAGCAGTAATATGCTCTACATCAACGATTCTGGAAACATATCTCATTCATATAAATGTTTAGAAAACATTTATGAACTAAATCTGTTGATAATTCTCCCTTTATCTGTTTAGCCTCCGGAACTACTGTAAGATATTACTTCAGAGAATGAATGAGGATGATGTGAATGAAGTGTAGTCTTGTACAATCTCAGGTCGACCATTCCTGAGAAGTATGGTTAATTGAAACCCAACCACCAAAGAACACTGGTATCCACGATTTAGAATTCAAATCCGTATAAAAATAACTATCTTTACTAGGATTTGATAATTGTTAATAATTCAATCTCAATAATTTTACAATTTTCATTAACAGTATATTTTATTTAACAAAGAAATTGTTATCCCAAATTGATGTTAAATATAATTTTTTAATAATATTAATTACAACTAAAATAGAATAATCCTGAATTAGTTTACTTTAAATTATTGTTTCAAAATGTTATGTATATCTAAATATAAATTTTGATAATTTATGGCCAATTAAAAATGATAAATGATGCATGTTGACAAAATTGATAAATATGAAATCAATACTTCCTTTTAAATGAAAAAATTTGTAAGTAGAGTTATTGTAATAAATGAATCATTCTAATTAGCTGACTGACAGTAAAGACATATGTTTATAGCATCTCTAACAAAAATAGTTTCTCACCGTTCCAAAATTGCTGGTACATATGAAAGATTCAGTAGGATTCTCAGGAGGTAAAAGAAGCCTAAGAAGTGTAGTACAACAGTTAGGTTTCAAATGGGAAAAGACGTGAAAACAATAGGAAATTTGTGATTGAAAATCATGAGATTTGGATTAAACAAATACATGTAAACATGATAAAAAATTCAGAACTGTATACAGGCCAGTTGTATTCCTTGATGAAACATATATTTTTTTGTCAAGTCATTTCTCAATGAAATCATGGAGGAATGCTTCATTGGGAGGAGTTCTAACTCCAATTTCTAAAGGCAGTAGATTGATTATTATACATGCTGGGGGTGAAATGGGATTTATTTTGAACACATTATTAATGTGGAAAGCAAGTGCAACAACTGCCAATTAGCATGATTTTATGAATGCAAATAATTATTTAAAATTTCTGATTAATGAAAGATCTTCCAGAAAATTCCATAATAATTTTAGACAACACAACTTATCACAGAAAATTGTAAGAAATATTGAATACAAGAAATACAGGACTAGTTTCATAATTATTGTGTCCCATTTTCAACTTTTTTGCTGAAACTTCAACCGTATGAGATTATTAAAAGGAACAAAGAAAAATACAGTGTTTATGTTTGATGAACATGCCAAGAAAAACAGACAAGAAGTGTTACAACTACCCCTATACCACCCAAACTTAAAACGCTATTGAATTACATTGAATTGGTATGGTCTGAAGTAAAGCAATACATTGGAGGCAGCAAATAATTTTTGACTTTATTAATGTTCATTGGATTGCCGGAGATAAATTTTCTAAATTGGATGCATCACATTGCAAACTTATTGCAAAAAAATATAAAAAAATGAAGATGAATAGGCAGGAACACATAATTTACAACACTAGATTCAATCAGCTGATTTCAAAGTCAAGGGTTCTAAGATTCAAACCCTAGTAAAGGTAGTTATTTTTATATGGATTTGAATACTAGATTGTGGATATCGATGTTCTTTGGTGGTTAGGTTTTAATTAACCAACCCTCTCAGGAATAGTCGACCTGAGATTGTACATGACTACACTTCATTCACATTCATACACATCATCCTCATTCATCCTCTGAAGTAAATATCTTACGGTAGTTCCGGAGGCTAAACAGATAAAGAGAGAGAATGTTTTCAAATTTATTTAGAAGATGTTAGTGGTAATGAAAGTGACAGCATGGAAGATTCAGAATTTAGTGATTTGGATGATGACCTTCAACTGCTTTAGTTTCTAAAATGTTTATTTTTATTTTTGTATTATTTAAATTTGTGTAAAATGTGTAGTAGATTAGTGTTTTATTTTTCTAAAGATCTGTAAAACAATTTATATAGCTTTATTTAATTAATTACATTTAATTTAATTCATTATTGGATCAAAATAATATTAATTGAAAAATAAGATTTTTTTTAATAATATATATTACTACATTATAAATTAAAAATAAATTGATTGTATTATTTAATATTAATTCTTGACACGGTTATTAATAATCATATGTATGAAATAATAATTATCATAATAATAACAATAAATGTTAGTAGTGCTAATCTTATATAGTGTATAAATATACAGATGGTTCTGCAGCAAACCGTATGTAATGCTAATTAGTTAATATAATGTTAGTTGGAGCAGATTCAGTTGCACAGTGCTAGGCTTCAAGATTCATGCTTTTTACTATATGGAATATTGAGATAAGACATATCTTAGCTTATTTTTTAATGAAAGTACTTTTCCAGAATCCCACATCCTCAATTATGATTGAAATAGTTCTGTTATTACGTAGTAAAATAATAAAAATCAAGTATTAAAATAATGATGATTGCATATTAATTTACAAGAGTGCTGCTATCTATTGCAGTTTTTAAAAGAACATCTCCCTCAAGAACTGTCTTAATGGTTTGTGAAATTGAAATTTTCTTTTGTATTTATATTCGTATGTAATATTTTTCTAATATATTTAATTTTATGCTATCTTTATTAATTTCTAATATTTCTAAATTTGTTTTCGTACCAGAAATATAATGTTTATTGCTCATTAAATGGTTTGCTAATTAGAAAATCTAATTTATTATTTTTGTAATTTCTATAATATTCCAAGAAATCTAGTTTTAAAGGATGTTTTCCTATTTAAATAGCATCACAATCATTACATTTAATTTTTTATACTCCACACAAATGTTTTATTTTATTATTATTCTTAAGTACTTTAGTTTATGGATGTTAGGTTTGTATGTTGGCGTAAATATTTATTATTTTAAGTTTTAGTAATGTTTTCAGTGATATTATTAATGTTTAACAACGTTGTGTATATCTTTCAATCTTTTGTGACTGATTATGTATTGTTTGTAAGGAGTTATTTTTATAGTTGTTTTTTTTTTAATATTATTAAAGTAGTATCACATCTATTTTCAATTGCTATTTTTTGTATGAGTTTATTTCATCATTTAACTTTTCTTTATTATTATGTTTGTATCTTATTGTTCTATTAATTATATTTGTATAATTGTTAATTTTATGAGACCAAGGGTGATAAATTATCTTTCATGCATGAAAAAGAGATGTATCACTGTTATTCAAATTTTACAAAACTTTACTGCCTTGTTTTAAATATGCTGTACTTGCTACATAATTGGTAATACAGGTGGTGAGCCAAACCATTTGAAAAATGCTGTTAATGGCAGATTAGATAATGTTGTGCATGAATTTTTTATTAATTCACACAAATTGTATTGGAATACAATATAAAAATTTTACTACATATTAAAAAGACAAGTTTCAACAGGATTTAAACCTGTGCCCTAGAAAGAGTGAAATACTAATAGAATACTCTTTAATTATGTTAATTTAATATAAAAAATGATTCAAATTCATCTCTTCCGAGGAGAAAATACATTTTGTGAAACTTGTGATATTTTGTCATGATCAGCCAAAACAGTATTGTAAATATTTTGAACTTGATTGTAATGTTCATTAACTATTAGAAGTCGTATTTGAATCTCTTTATTGAAATTTTTTTTTTTTTTGCTCATTTTAGACTTTGTTACAGTGTATTTCACTATTCTGGTATGTGCTGCCATTTAATATTTTTGAATTAATTTTTTTTTTTTTTGAGATCTCTTAAATTCTTTTTATTTGCTACTATTGAAAATTTCTAGCAGTTGAATATACTAAGGGTTCTTTTATGAAATATTTTTATGGTTTTGTTAGTAAAATTAATTATATCCATTTCTTATTAATATTAGTTAAACAATTATTTTTTTTTGTAATCTTTTTAATAATTATGTTTATATCAACATGTTTGACTCTCAAATGTGGTTTGTACGTTCACCCCACCATAGAAACATATCGCTGTAAAGTTAATGTAAATTTTATACTATAAATAGATTAATAATTTTTAGCCTCTCATAATTTAATACAATTAGTTTCTTTCTTCTTTTTTTTTTAGGATGGTGGCATCTTAGTTAATAATCCTACAGCAGTTGCAATTCATGAAGCTAAACAGTTGTGGCCAAATAGTCCAATACAATGTGTTGTCTCATTTGGGACCGGGCGACATGATCCAGTGCGAGGAACAGTATCTTCTTCTGATACATCATCTAGTTCTACGTGGAAGAAAATATTTGATAAAATATTAGATAGTGCTACAGACACTGAAGGTACGATTCTGGTTTTCAAAACCACATATTATGGGCCATAAGCAAACTGTTATGGGTGATCTGATATGTTTCACTAGTTACATTCAAAAAAACTATAAGCTTCTAATATGGAGATAAATTAAGGAATAAGGTGGTTTCTGATTGCCTTTTATACCGAGGATTGAATCTAATACACTATTGTATGAGCTTGCCAAGTCCTCAAAATCTGGAATGAAGGTGATATTTAATCTTACAGGAGATACCTCAGTTTATTGGGATTGCTTAATGGCATTGTTCTCAGAAGCTATTAGAATATTATTTTTATTATTTTACTGTTGCTGCTGCTTTTATGTTGAATTCTTTACATGCATCACTTCAGTAGCAAAGACTTATAAATAATATAAAGCAGCAAATTTGTATATATCCTTTTATGAAACATTATATAAAAAACATTGTCTCCACTCATTATGGATTTTTTTTTAGGTACATTTAATATGAGCATTCTAGAAATTTTTTGGAGTAATTTTATGGTTGACTCATTTTAATTTGACTGGATAGTAAATTTGTATAAAATGTAGAAAACGTAGTTATGTTATTTCTTCTGCATTTTCAATAATCTGTAAAATAGATTACTGAATTTCAATAATATTTTTCATTATTAATTATATTAAATTGAAAATTATATAAGCTTATATTAAGATAACCAGTAAATATAATCCAATAATTGTTTTTTTAATAAACATAGCAACTCACCAAGTTCTAATGTAGGTTAGTCAAGTTCAGTGTGTGCACCTTTTGTGCAGACAGATGTCTAGATGATAATCTTACTTTTGCCAGTTTAGGAGCATCTAGAGCGTGTTATTAGACCAATGGTTTTAACAATGTCAGTTTTCATTCATCCAAATCTTAAATTTTTATTTGGTACATACAACTTCTAATAACTCTCCAAGCAATGTCTGAAGTAGTGATATCTGAAGATTTAGGTGGTCATGCATTTGGACCTTCTCATCTGATCCAACATCCGGGAAAAGTATTGTTCAAGAAGATGGTAAAATCTTGATGAAAGTATGGTGGAAAACCATCTTGTTGGAAACTTAAGTCTGTAGTAATCTGAGGAACAGCAAAGTTCTTAAGCATGTAGAAGTATGTGTGTCTTGTTGTGGTGAACTCCATAGAATAAAAATAGACTGAAGACACCATTTTTATGCAGTTCTATCCAGATATTGACTCTTGATATGTCCTTTTCATTTTTGATTACTGTATGGGAGTTTTCAGTATCCTAAATTTTCCAATTGTATCTGTTAACTTTCCTGCCTATATGAAAGGTTGCCTCATCACTCAATAACAATTTTTCCAGTCTTTGTTTAAGTTATATCTCACTGACAAATGGCTTGGATGTAGGAGGATCAATATTCCATTCAGTTCATTCATGTCATTTAATATGCATAACCAACTGAAACTCTGTAAACCAAAGCACACTGAATCTGTTATGGGGTCCACATCTTGACGCTACTACTGCCCACAATTGCTTTGTTAGTCGCTTTTCTTGTGCTACATATATATAATCTATATGAAAGGAATATATAAATTAATATTTTTTCTAGCCTTGAAGAGAAATCTACTACTTAGAAAGGGACACTAGTCACACTGATTCATTAATAGTCTAGTCTTCTACAAATCCTTCAATTTCTTTTCACCCTCTTCCAATTATATGTTTTTAGAGAGATTTTTCATGCCTCCTCTTGATGAAATCCACCGCGACCTATTCCAGCCATCCTGTGACTCCGTATAATATTCTTAATTAATTGCCCCCATATTTCTGAGCAGAGTTTTCATTCAATCTTGCTCTTCAATTCCCAGACCTCTCAACTTTGAGTTGAGAGAACGCCTCGCCTCCACATCTTGCTTCAAATGCTAACAGGGTGTACAATGCTGTTGTTTATGAACCTTTAATGTAGACTGTGATTATAATATTTTTTTATTTCTCACAGAACCTGTTCCCACAATTAATTGTAGCACTTAAATTAACTGCTACAAATTGCTGAAGTAAGGTAAAATTATCTGGTTAGAAGCTCTTGGGGGTAGGCACTGATATCAAGTAAGTGGTATAGCAAAAGCCAAGAATGTGTACATGACATGTCATTATCATTTGTGCTACTATAAAATTACTTTTCAAAACAGGATGGGTTGAGAGTAGATTCCTGACACCTTGAAACTGGATTTCTCAGCTCCAAAGCATAATAAACCTGGCGGAATAATCCCTGGTCCTCCTCCATATACCATGGTTAGATGTATGTGATGAAGGTAAACAATCTTCTATCCATCCTGTTGGTGAGATATCAACGTACCTGTATGGATTTGAAACAAATTAGTAATAGAAAAAGAGAGAAAAAAATAACTATTTTATAAACTTTTTATGTTTTGAACTTAACTTTTTAAAATAGAAAATAATTATCTATAGTGACTGCCTTGAATTTACATGCTTAGCACAATCAGTCTTTAGAACGTGTAGAAAAAGTAATAGGTGTTACAAAAACAAATGTATGTTTATCCATAAGATTAAATTTTATTTTATAATGTTAATATGCAATTCATATATATATTTTTTAAAATTTTCTTTTATAGCTGTTCATACAATGCTTAATGATCTGCTGCCTGGAAGTGTGTATTATCGCTTCAATCCATATCTGTCTGAAATTGTTTCTATGGATGAATATAGAGCTGAAAAGATAAATCGTATCATAACAGATACTCAGATGTATTATCGAAGAAATGAAGAAAAATTTGTTGAAGCAGCTGCTGCTTTAAAGCAACCTCGTACTCTAGCTCAGCAATGCCAAGATACTCTATTAGTTTATTCTAAACTTGTTGGAATAAAATGAATTGATCCCTTCCTTATTTTTTTTAAGAAATAACAAGTAAAATATGGATGTTACTTTATTTTATTTATTTTTTTTTTTTTTTAGTATTGATTTAAAATATGCTCTTATACAGATAGATTACAAACTATAAATGTATAATGTAACATCCCATTTCTGCTGTTAAATGATCATTTTTGTATTGCTGCATTGTTTCTTTTCTAACATTTTATTTTGTGGAATAAGAAGTACATTATTAAAATGGTGTCTTTTTTGTAAATTAATAGTTTATTATTTATGTTTTGATTATTTTAATAAAAATTAATTCTTAAAAAATTTAGTTCTACATTTGAAGTTCAAGTTTTCCCAAAGTACTCAGAATTAGATTATATATTCGAATTATAATAATTCTCAGTTCTGCTGTAGTATAATAAATATTAAATTTTTTGTTTCCTTCATGAAGAGTCATTTTTTTTTTATATTATTGTTATTGTAAACTTTTTTAGAATCTGTTTGTTAGCTATCTATCACCATTCCTGTAGGTATACTTTTCTGTAAAAAACGTAACAGATTATTTTTATTCTTTTTTTAACAGTCTATTGATGCTGCTCTTTTGAAATTTCATTTCATTGATGCCTGATCATGCATAATTTCAATGGGTATATTTTTCTTTGTCTTTCTCTTCGTTTTATCCCTCTTCTAAATTTGTGTATCTCTATTATGTTTTTTTCTTAGTTGTATTAACTTAAAAGTTGTCTACAACTAGCATTTAGATAAGTTTCTTCTTTAGTCACACTTCTTACCTTGCATATAATTTTTTAATTTTCAAAATTTTTTTTTCATTTATTATTTCTATCTTTTTAAAGCTTCTTACCAGAACCTTTCCTGCTTCACACAGTCCAGCATTGTCATTAGTATAGTTCAGACGATTTTTAGAAATATTTTTTTACTTCTATAGTTGTTTTTGCCAGCTTTTTAATACATTCCTTTTACTAACAATAGCTTTCTTAGTGAGTACTTACGATTTATTAAATATGAACATTACTAATACCCAAATTCTCTGTCCTCTGTTATGATTTTTTAAAAAGTAACAAGCATGTAAATAAAACATATGTACACATTTATCTTCATATCAGTTTTTTTATAATACTTTTTGAATAAATAAAATAAATATTTAACAATGAATATGGCATAGTGATACAGTAATATATGATCCATGTTATATGTGAAGGTCATTAAAAGCAAAAGCAAAAAAAAAAAAACACCATAATGTGTACTAGTAGAACAAATATTGTAAAAATATATTTATTGTTAATTATTATGTATATAATGGTTATGATGCACTGAGAAAAAATGTACAGATAGTAATATTTATTCAGCATTCTCTCATTTTCAACAAACATAATTCAAATTATGCCCTTCAATTTTTTTTTAATAATTTTTCTCCATCAAATATAGCAGTTACTTTCTTCTTTATTGTGGGAATAGATAATTCAATTTTACTTTGCAAAAATGATTTACAATCAATTTCAATTGATTCACAATTTATGATTTTTTACAATAATATAATATATTTAAATAAGATTTTTATATAGTTGTACACTTCATAATTTGACAAACTAATATTTAATTTTTTCATCACCTGGCAGTCCATAGTCAGCTGCAAAAGAAGGATGAGTTGGCATGGACACACAGTGTTAATATAATTAACATTGATTGCCAATATTATTTTACTGGAAATGAGTACAAAATTATTATAATTAAAACTTTAATTAGAGTAACTTTTATTTACCTTATGTGTTATTTATTGATAATATTATGTAATACTTGTTGAATTATTTCTTAATTTTTATTTTATACAGATTATCTATTTATTGTATTTTCCCTCTATATTGATATATATATATATATATATATATATACATGTATATAAAAACATCCTTGTAAGTTTATAAAACCTTTTATGTGTGCTACACATACAAGTTTTTAAAAAATTTACCATAATCATTAATTTTGAGATTAATGTAAATAAATTTCTTCTGCAGTACCTGTTAAAAATTATAATCTATTCTATATTGCTTTATGCAGTCCAGTTAAAAATAAAATAATGTGCAATGTCCTTGTATAATTATTTATTAATTCTAAAGTCTTTGACTTTATTTATTTAAATGCTGAGACATTTATTTTTAAAAATGTGTGTATATATTATTATCTTAGATTTTATACAAGTCATAGTTAATAACCTCTGTACTGTATTGAATTAAATATTATATTATTGTCATCAACTTCCTTGGCGAGTGTTGCTGTCTTTCATTAAGAAGGTTCTTATTTTAGTAATTAAATTTAATTTAATTTTTCACCATTTTCAAATTGAATTTTTAAACTCAATGCGGATGTAACAGATTTTTTTTATTGTTTGATTTGTATTTTAGTATTTAATTACCTTAAATTTAGTTTAATATTCATGAATAACTAATACATTTTGAAAAATAGAATATTAAAGTCATGTGTTAAAAAATCTGTTATTCAGTGTTATTAGTTAGACGTGTACCATATGCTGTGATATAATTATTTTAGATGTAAATTTATTTTTAATAATTATTAATTCCATGTAAGTGTAATAGAACAGCTATTAAAATAGTATTATTTATATATTTATACCATTTTATCTATCATTTGTACTTGTATTACTCAGTTATTTTTATCATATTCTATTATCTATTCATGCAAATGTTAAACATTTTTTATACATAATAATATTGTATGTTGTTAATATTAATATAATTTATTAATTTTGAATGTATAATTATTGTTTCATTATATATTTTATTAAATTTAAATAACCATTTATTTTTTGCATTTATTTTATTACTTATCTCTCATTTATTTATTATTACTTATTTCTCACATGATTTCTTCAAGCATTAAATAAAATACAATTAGTTCGAAGTCGAGAGTTCTAAGGTTCAAGTCCTAGTAAAGATAAAAATTTTTATACCGATTTGAATACTAGATCATGGATACCGGTGTTCTTTGGTGGTTGGGTTTCAATTAACCACACTTCTCAGGAGT
>JAAAKQ030081232.1:0-15037 GCA_010016005.3 Zanna intricata | reverse complement strand
CCATGCCTGACCGGGATTCGAACCCGGGACCTCCGGATGAAAGGCCGAGACGCTACCACTCGCGCCACAGAGGCCGGACGTTACACTTTCTCCTGTCAGTGATTTAGTCTTTAGATTTCTGCGTAGCAGTCAGATTTAATTTTTGATTATTAATAGTAAAAAAAGTAATATAATGTTGTAATTTTTACATTAGTACAAGTTGTAAAGAAAATGAAGTTTTACAGATTTACTATCTTACGGCTAGAATCTTGTTTCATTTTATTTTTATTTCAATTAAATGAATAAAAAGTATAAAATTAAAGATCAAAAGATACATATCTGTCCAAAATTAAATTGTATTGAATTTCTACTTTAAATAAAAAATTATTCTTTGGAAAAATGCTACTATTTAAAATATATGTATGTATATATATAAATATATATTTTTTAAATAGCAGCGTAACACACACACATATATATATATATATATATATATATATATATATATATATGTTAATTAAAATTATTATGCCCGTAAAAAAGTTGTACACTGTAATTAACATTTTGGACACGATTCTTTCTTATTTTTATCACCGTTAAAAATCGAGATCACCACTTGTGAAAAAGATTCTTCTTTTTAATAAATATAAAATGATAATCATATTATCCTCGTTTATCGTCGTATTATCCTTGTTTATCATCGGTAAACTTAGCCTGATGAAGTATAAAAATGGAGGAAAATATTTATGAAATTATAAATTAATATTATATATCACACACTCCTAAGATAAATGTGGAGATTATTTTTTTTTTATTAAAAAAAAAAACCGGTCTGCCACAAATGGCAATTACATGAAAAACAGTTGGTAACTAGAAGATAGTTGATTGAAAAACCCTCAAACGTTTTGAGAATGGTGAAAAACGTCTAATTAAGCGACTAATACAATATATTTTTAGAATTTCCTTGCGTGTCTAAAACAATCGTAAAATTAAGTAAGATTGATGCAGCCGATCCACAACCTTTAAATAAAATGACACGTTCTTTAATTGTTCAGTTGTCTGAAGAAACCTTTCTGTAATGAGATTAAATCGTGAAGATAAGTAGCAGATTCGTTGGGAAATAATATAAGACGACTGTCTATCTTTTACTGTTATTATGAAATGAGTTTTTTTAAGATTCAAATTCATCGGCAAAGAGAATGCTGAAAGTGCTAGAGGACTTCTCATTAATGCTAACATCTTTTTCAATCATTTATCTAAATGACGGAAGTTCATAAATGATCAGCGTTTAAAATTTTTTTATATCCTAATAATATTCGCGGTTCCGTTAAAAAATCAGCTGTCAAAACTTTAACGTTCGAAATTCTATTATAAATTAACCACAACGAAAAAGTTGGTATGTCGAATTTCTTAAACGTTAGCAGAAGTTAGTAAGTTTATAACGTTTTATATGAGTTTATTTCACGATGCTTGTGTTTCAAGGCTTTTACGTCAAAATCCTCAAATATTATATACATGGTACTTTAAAAAATAACAGTAATTTTGATAATTTTCTTTGTAATTTGCTCTTCTACCAACCTCTTTGTTAAAGAATGCAAATTTAGGAGAAGACTTAGAACGTTGACGTTATGAAAATGTTGAGGAACATGAATTAATGAGAACGTGTGTGATGAAAAAAGGAATAAATGAAGTGTCCCTTCCCCAAGGGTGCGTTAAATTTAAGATAAATCTTCGCCCTGCAATTGTATAAACATCGGATCGCTTTAATCATTTCGTATGTTTTATTATAAAAGTCTTTAAAGTGAGAAAATTTTAACTACTTATTTGTTGATTTCAGTTTCGTAAAAATTGCTTAAATAACTTTTAAAATTGAAATGTAACGCATTTTACCGGTAAGGCAGAGTGATTGATATACTATATTTTTGACAATTCCTAAATCTAAGAAATCAGCAATTAGATTAAAAAAGATTTTTTTAACGAGGAACTTTTCGTTATTATTTAAATCGACACGAAAAATTTTCGACTTCTTCACACACACACACACGCACACGCGCGCGGCAAGCTTCATGTAAAATGTATATATTTAAAATTTACAAATAAACAAAGGAAATTTATTGACTTACCTGTAATAAGTATTTAAGTGTACTGCAACGCGTAAGGAAATAAAATTATCAGCTTGAAGTTCGGTTCGGTTTAACTCATCCGATTTAATTTATGTGATACTCTGTGAGTAAAAAGAGAACTAAAATGTGTGTAGGTGTGAAGGATTCTAAGAAATTATATTTTTTCGACTAAAGAAATGCTAGTCTGACGTTTTCGAGAACCAATAATGCAGTGATAGCAGTAGGTTTCTCAAGCAGAAACTTACAAATCTTAAACTTATCAGTTTGACTTGTTTTCTTTATATATGTATATTAAAATGCAACTGCTGTAATGTTTATCATATCTTTATCACCGATTATGTAAATAGATATAGTTTTATCTTGTACGAAGTAAAATAGTTTTTATAAATTTTTAAGGACGAATAAAAAAATATGCATATAACACCTCTTATCACCTGCAATATAAATAATTGAAATATATATTGAAGATTTGTTATTCCGTTTGCGATTAATTTTCCATGTTTAAAGGAATTTTATCGGACATTGATAAAATGCTGTTTAATGTCGTGGGAAAAATCTTGAATAAAAAACAAACCTTTAACTTACTGTGTGTATCCATGTACTGTGCGCAAGTCCGCGTACTACATAGATACTTTTATGAATAACTTCATAGATACTTCTTGTATAGTGCAGATTTTAATTTGAAATTTATTTGCAAGTTTTGTTAACTAGATTAATTTTTTTTGTTTTAAAAAGAGAATTAAAAAAATTAATAAAGAATTTAGGGTGCCAAAGAAATATTTTTATTTTAATTTGAGTTTTGAAGTTAACTTACAGAGTGCTTGATTCGTTCCTCTCTTTAAATCCTGTCCCACAAAATCCGAGATGACAGGTCGCGTTTTTTTAGAGGTACGGTGGATTTTTACCGCTGACAGATTTCTTCTTTGAAAAAGTTTCTCCATTGGTTAGCACGGAAGTTAATTTGATGAGTTCTATGCGAAAAGTTAACAACATTAAGAAAGAATTACAAGTTCTAGAATTTTCAAGCAGCCGCCCGCTACGGGAAAAACGAGTTTCCGTCTTGATTTCTGTTTTGGTTCATGGTTGTATTTTATTTCCCACTTACCTTACGTATCTGTAGAGCCTTTCCTCTATCTTCCGCCTGGAACGCGCCTGGTAGGGGAACAGAAAACCTCCTCAGGGATTTATACTATATTAATGTACAATAAATGTTCGAAAATACCACCATTAACATCGATGCACGTTATAACTCGTTTCCTTATATTTTCTGTTGTCTACTTAATGATATTTTTGCATCCATCCCCGTAAACAGTAATGTAAAGGAGCAAGGTTCGATGATCTAGGTGACCGATTTACCGGGCTTCTACATCCAGACCTTTACCAGTAAATTGTTCATTTAAGAATTGTCTTACTTTATTTGTGAAATGTGCTGGTGCTCCATCAAGTTAATGGTACATTTTAATTCGTTTCGCCGATGAGAAGTTTTCAAGCACTGTAAGAAGTTCATTGTTAAAACTTCAAAATAATTTCTCCCCGTGATACGTTGTTCTAGTAAGATATTATTGATTGATTATCGATTATCCCACACCAAATATTTCCCGAAAATCATTGCTGGAAATTTGATTCAGCTACAGAATGTGTGTCTTCTTCAGATTACCGATGTGAATTTCGTGTGTTATTTATGCCATTACGAGTAAAAAGATCTTTTTCTAAAAAACAGCAGTCTTCTGGCATGATCACCAAACTGGAGAAATTGAACTTTATGAACATGATAAGAACATAGTCCGTGAGCATGTATGGATCATGATCATCTTCATACTGTACTTTATGGAATAATGAGTTGTGTAGAAATTCTTGTGTGCTCGTTGTAGGACTACGCTGTACTATCTAAAGAATGATTTCTCTTTCAATAGCAGTAGGAAGCGCACCATTTTCGCGTAAATTATTAAAACTTCAAGAAAATACTTCACGTTTAATTTTTGAAAGTTACTAAAATCTACTGTACAAAAAACAGCTGTTTTTAATTTTACAAATTCACAACAGTTTCTGTTAAGTTTTGTTCTGTTTCTTTTTTTTTTTTAATAATAATAGTTGATAATTCTTTTTTTTCATAGACTTTATTACATAAATTTTCTCATTTTCTCGGAATTAAATTTTCTACAAGTTTTTAATAATAAAATTTACTACGTTATTGTACTTCAAATCTAAAAAAAAAAAAAAAAACTATAAGATGTGGGAATGCTTTTATAGATTTTTAAAGTCAAAAACATAAGAAACCATCAAGTTTACGCCTTAAAAAATTTCTATACTACCTCATTTCATTGGGGAAGTAAGTACATATATATATTAATAAAATGATATCGTTATTAAAAAAATTCCAATCGATTACTTTCAAATTATTTATGTTTTCAGTATGATCTCGATTAACATCAATCAGAGAATTTTAACAGGCAAGTAGTCTCTCTCGAGACACCCAGATGAAACCGGGTTTGAAATTATAATGATTACATCAAAGTACTTTTAATCTTCAAACTGTTCTATCTGGAATCTAAATTTCTGAACCTTTTTAAAGAGGGTAGACGATAAAATATTTACCCTAAAAAAGGGAATCGGGTGGAAATAGTTTGGGAATTACGATTTAATATAACAGAGAAACGCATCTCCGAGTAGTATCTCATGAAAATATACACGTGATAAATTTCACAGTAAAATGTGTGATAGTTTACATTAAGAAACTTTTTTAAAGAAAAGTAAAGAGAAAAGAAAATTTATTTCGATTTTACTCTTTGTAAAATAAAAACTATTAGCTTCAAGAGAATTTAAAGTGAATCCTTAAACTATTTTGTAACGTGCAGGGCATTTCAAATTTCTTTGATTATTCGGTTCCATTTAAAAATTGATTCGATGACTGGCAGTCATTCGTGATAACGAATACATCGATGAATTATCGGTTAGTTTTATAAACTATGAAAATTTAATTAGGCTTCCGTTACAGTTTGTGAGATGGATATTTGTTTTAGGGTTGGTTATATATTTGTTTTAGGGTTGGTTATCTGTGAAAAAATCAGTTCAATTAATAGTATCAACCGATTCGCATCAACGTAACGAAATAATGTAGTTATTTTATACTGTTTGAAAAGAAGGAAATAAAATCAATATTTCAGCGATGGTAAATCCTGAGGTTTGAGGTGACCTTTGATTTACCTGTATGAATAAAAAGATTAAAAAAATAAATGAAGTTAAAAATATATACCGAAACGATTTACGAATTTTTATCTTTTAATCATGTTCACAAGGTAAAATCGTTTAAGTTTTATTTAAACAATTTTCTTACACAAAAGTATAAATGAAGCGATATATCTTTAGTGATTTAACAATTACTTTGTTTTCATTACGCTCGATTAATTTATTATTTTTTCCCCACAAATATGATTTATCATTTTCTGAAGAAACTGGTTATTAGAAACATCAAATCTTAAAACCTTGTAATATTAAATGAATCGACATTCATCTACATATTTTTCTTATACCGGTGAAATGTTCTTAAACTGGTTGACAGAGGTTACGTGCAACACCTAATAGTAACGATCTAGGCGTATTTGAGCGATATGAAAACTGCAAATGTACTAAATTCGATAAAAAATTTCATGAAGAATTATTACGTTGAAAAACATACTGTTTGACAAATAAGTGGGTTTTCTAAGTGGGTTGTCGAGCACCGCTAACAATTGTGCAGTCTTCGGTAGTAAATAGAGTAGAAACTTCATTTCGGTTATAAAAACAGCTCTTCTGGATCCGTTTCCTGCTATTTGGAACCGAAACGTCAACACGTACCCACGTCTTCTTTCACAATTGGGACTTCAGGACATTACCTACCTTCCTTAAAAGTTTCATTACATTTTTTTTTTTTTTATTTGCTTTTGGAGTACCATTTGTTTTCAAACAGTTTATACGAAAATATTGTTGCAGTTCATGCGGTTGGTACGCCAAGCTTTTTAACTGTGTTTTTTAAACAGCTTCAAATTTCAAATACCACTTTAAAATTAATAGATACAGCTTTGTTATTTGGGCTTGCTCTTTCATTTGTTTGACAAGACGTGTAATCTATTCGTGGTAAAAAACAAATGATTTTTCAATTCATTTTCCAGTGATTGTATTTGCGATTTCGTTTCCTCTATCATTTCACACAAAAACTTTCTGACGTGTTCGTTACTTGTACCGATCGCTGTCTCAACTTGAAGACTCTTTTGTTACGAAAAATTGATTCTTTCAAACAAGGCTCTTTTGTTTCACATTTCCAAATATTACTTTCAGTTAAAAAGTAATCTATATCATTTTGAGACAAATTAACACAACCGCCGTGAAAAAACGTTTAAATTCAGTGTATTAAATTTTTGCGTCTACACGTGTAGATATAGCTTTATCAAACAACTTGCATTTATCACTCATTTTAAATTCCTCGTAAACAAATAATTTTAAACGCGAAATTTTTTTAAAAATACATCTTATTTTAAAACAACATGTACAGTTATAACAGTCACTGAACGTTATCAATTAAACAAAGATAAGCAACCGGTCCACCGCGCACGTCAGCACAGTTGGAGGTGTTATTCGTTATGGATTAGTTATATTAAAAATTAATTACCTTCCTTATTTTAATTCCACTCGTCGATTTAATATATCGCTATATCGTTTTTTTTTTTTTTATTTTAATTGTTTAGGATCGAAATAATATATTATCAAAATACTTGAGATGAAAAAAAAAATGTATATACATTAATTATTGTTGCCTATCGTATCGTATTTGTTATTGTTGTTTATTGTAGCTTTATTGTTTCCTTTCATCTATGTTTAAAAAAAAAAAAAACGTATTAGCTTTTCACAATAATAAATTGATAAATAAACACACGTACGAGTATACTTTCTTTGCTATCACTACCGTGATTTTATATGTACTTCCGTTATCTCACTAACTTTTTAAAATTTTTCCCTTTTTTTATAAATTTTATTTCAGTCTATAATCATTTTGTTTCGGTTGTGGGTAGTACACATAAAAAATATAAATTTTCGAAGAAACCGGTAGGATAATTTCTTTTAACGCCTGATAAATTGTTATACTTTATTTTATTATTCTATCTTATTTAAGATATAACAGCAATAAATATCTTTAACTGATATGTAAGTTTTTTTTTAATTAAGCTGATTTCTTTGATTAAATTCCTTTTTTTTAATAATAACAATAATAAAAAAAAAAGTTTTTATTAAAGCCTTTCAAGCGGAATAATTAATTCAACGATATATCCGTGGTAAACGTTATACCTTATGAAAGACAACTTTATATAATGTAATTTGGATAACTATGTAAAGTTAAATTAACCGGTACTGGTAACAGACGGATCTCTTAGAACATCTAATTTTACATCGAAAACTTTAGTAAGTCGAAACGACATCCAAAATTACTCGACACTATCATAATAAGATTATCTTAACAAAACCTTGTAACAAACTTTCATCGGATGTAATGTATTTACACAAGCGCATGTGCTTATATAACTGTATACAGTCTGTACAAACATGCACATCTACAATCTACAAGCGAACTAACACCTTTTAAGAACATCGACAAACATCATCTTTGAATTTCTACGACTTGAATTAAGTATATTTAAAGCGTATACTTCTATAGAAGGTGCACTTGATCGTGTAAGTGTACTTATACGATCAATTTTATATTGATAAAAAAATTGAATTCTGGTAAAATTACATATGACTTTTTTCCAATTAATACAATAATTACATTAAAATGTTTATCACAAAACATATTTTTAAGTTATTCCTTTACAAAGAATAGACTGATTTTGTATCAACAAATATTTTTGTGCAGACTTTTTTCTTCCAGCGCATTCTTCTTATAGCGCATCTTTTCTTTTTTTCTTCTTATAGCGCATATATAATGCGCTATTTCTTTCACAAAATGACACGTTAATTTTTTACCGGTCTTTATTATTGTTGTACGCATAAAAACATTGAGCTATAAAAGCCACATGTTAAGAGTCACTTTCTTCGCTTTCTCTGAAAACAAATGTTTGTGGCATTTTATAATAATTTGGTTAACGATAAATTACCAGTGTTAGTTTTCGCAAAGTGTAATATTTTTCAAGAAAATGAGAAAGATATTTAATTTATTGATGAAACCATCTTTGGAGTCCCAAATAACATTTCTAAAAAAAAAAAAATAGATAAATAAATAAAAAAATTTTTTTATGATATTATAATTAGAGTTTTAGCTATAATAAAGTAAACATGTAACTTTATAATTTTAATTCCCAAGGTAAAAAAAAAAAAACAGTGATAGACCAAAAAAAAATAATTTTTTTATGTTTCTTTAAGTGCGATACCATTTCTTGAACTGCTTTTTTAGCGTTCATTACAGATCTTTAAATACAATTTTTTTATCACCCTTAGTTTTAAATAAATTACGCTTCAAAAAAAATTAAGGGAAAATATAGTTAAGATTTATAATTTTGCATGGCCATACCCGTGTTAGATTGATTTTTATGATGCTTTTCTTTTAAAAATAGCCTAAGGCACATCCCAAATTAATTTTTATCAAGCTGCACTTTCTACATTATTTAACATGAGTTAAATACATCATCTTTGACCAACTCTTATCTAAGGAGCAAAAAAAATATTCCTTCCTTAATATTTCCTTTAATTATATTCGAAATTTCTGCCTGATGTACAAAAATTCGGGACTATCCTTCTTCATTGCTTTTACAAAAATGTTCATAAGTCCTAGTTTGATATGAATAGGGGGTAAAAATACTTTTTCGGGTCAAACAAAAAATTTTACTTTACTTTTTTGGGCTTATGAATAATATTTTTCCCGTTTTGAGTTAAGTTGTCTCGTTTCTTCTACTCTTTGGTAACATAATGTTTATCCGTAGCTCGGAAAAACATTCCGAGCTACGGATTGTCACATTCGCAAAGAAAACACATGTACTTAGTACAGCCTAAATGCATACCTAATAAAAGTGCTATAACTTTCAAATCACCACATACGTTCCATAATTTATTTTTCAAAAAGTCTTTCATCACATCGTATATCTCTTTCAAATTAATACCATAAGGATTGGTATCGAAGGATATTTATTACCGTTGTGTAGTAGAACCTCTTGTAAACTATATTTGGATGAATCTACGAAAAGGCACTAATCCTTACGTTTATGAACGTATCCTAAGTGCAACATAAGCTCATTGGTATTTGTGCAATATACCAAATATTTTCATCAATAAAGTACTGAGAAAGTTCTTTTTGTCGGCTTTGAGAGCCCGAAAGTTTTGTAACTTTTTGAAGTAAGTTCTAATCTTGTAGTCTTTATTCTTACAGTTTAGCTTGATTTTTTAATAAATTTTAATACCTAACCAAGTCATACTTTAGTATGACTAGTACAGGCTCTCCCGTTAATAAAGTTAACGGGAGAGGAAATTATTTTGCTCTCCCGTTAGTTTTCTACCGGGAAAATTTTAAACAATTTGACCCTTAATAGTAAATGTGCTTTTCTGTAATAAATCATTTTGAGATAAACTTACTAATGTAATTTTTAGTTTTTTATTCTGTTTTCGGTATTGTGAAAATATTTACACGTTGCTTACAGTTATTTATTGTTATGAAATATTTTTCTTCTTCTGTCTAAAATTGTAACATTTTTTTGCCAAAAGTTAGTCTTATGATTTGAATTAAATGCTATTTCTGAAGTTTTTATTTATCTGCTATCTACCTCATTCATAGATTTCTCAGAAAATTAAACTACTATACACTAGCAACAATTCATTCATTAGTAACGCATAACATGGGATGCACTAATGACACGATATAAAATGCATTGTTAGCCATCTGGTTTCTGTGTTACCAACTTACGAAATCTTTATTTCTCAAATTTTCAATTTGACAGTGAATTTTTAGACGATACCAAACTTAATTATCACTATCAGTATCATTATTACTGGATTTTTATTAATTTTTGAATCTCTTTTTACCTTTAGTGCCACACTATTTTTTTTGTATCATTATACCTTGTACGAAAGCAAACCAGCTTTGTACTTGTAATCCCTTCGTTTTCATACGTGTTAGTGATATAATAAAATTTCTTGAACTTGTATTTGTTTTGTTTTTTTTTTTTTTGGGCTGTTACATCAAATTTTTTGCAATTAGATTCTCTGCAAGTTTTGATAATACATTTTAAGCATTTATTAGTCATTTAATAAAGTTTTTGTATCTCAAACGTAAAAAACGTGCCTTTCGACCATAAATCTTTCTGTTTTACGTCCGAAAATTAATGAAAATATGATTCTGGAATCTTTTTTGCATTTTTCAGGTCAATAACCATAAAAAAAAAACGATCAAGTTTATCGCTTAATTTGAGTTCCTAGAATTTCAGTATGGTTTTTTTAACTCTTTGCCCAGGAATTTCGACGAAATCTTCGCTAGCCGTAACTCGCTAATGGAGCCATGTTTATATGAATTTTTATCATTATTTTAGCCTGTAGAATGAGCTCGAAAAGTATCGGTAACACTACAAGAATTATGAATAAAAATTGTAACTTTTGTAAAAATTGTTTTGTTGTATTAAATGTAGTTCGGAAATTTTTACTTATCTGCTACCTACCTCATTTGGCATAGGCACTTATAATGTTACACGCCAAAATTTTGCTATTACATCGTAATTTCTTTTAACGAATCATTTTTTATACATTTTACATCAAACACTGTTGTAATAATATAACAATAAATTCTAGCCAGAAATTATTTCGTATAAAAATATATACATATATATAATATAAGAGAAAAGTTAATGTAATTGTTATTTATGGAAAATACCGTGGATATTTCATTGGTCAAAGGTAAAAAGTTAAAAAAATAAATAAATAGTAAGTAGTTTCGTGCTAAGGTAG
This sequence comes from Zanna intricata, assembly GCA_010016005.3. Lineage (NCBI taxonomy): Eukaryota > Metazoa > Arthropoda > Insecta > Hemiptera > Fulgoridae > Zanna > Zanna intricata. The sequence continues at coordinate 3,980 of JAAAKQ030081232.1, read as the reverse complement.
AGCAGAGCGGAGCGAGCGGACAAGGTACATTAGCGATGTTTGTTTACGTCTACTCTTTTGTCGACTGGAATTAGTTTGTATCATGAAATTAACATTAAGAACCTTGATATGTAGTAAGCTAATTATTACAACTAATTACTTTTGTAATTTATAATTCTCTAAATTTAAAAATGTTAAATAAATCTCTGAAATATTTTGAGTATTTAATTATTCTGCTTTCAAGAATATTAAAATTGAAAAAATTTTAATTTATTAACGGGTAATTTTTATTCATAAACCTCTGATAATTTTTAATTTTATCATAAATTTTTACCTAAGAAAAATCCATCGTAGAGTAATATGTTAAGATAGTCAGATTTCGATGATTTGGTTAATACAATCGTGAGAATATATGATTTGTTTTTGAAAAAACAAAGTACATGCAAGGAGGAAATAACTTACTGTAGGATGTGATAAATAAATAATGTTCGAAGAACCTCTCTTAATATGAAGTCATTTAACTTCATTTTCACTTATTTATTTCTTCAAAAGTTACTATTCGACTCAATTTGATTAATTAAATTAACTGAAGAATAGATACGTTACAAGTCACCTGTCCAAACCTGAGTGGTCGTCGATTAATAACTTTCTTACTTCTTTATAACATTTTTTATTTCTTGCATCTGAATATCATCATGTCAACGACAAAAAAGAATTGTTCCTTTCATTTCGATTAAAATAAATAAAAACAATTTTCATTTGATATATTTCTGTTTGTCAGAAACATATCATACGACCAAACCACGGAAATGTTTTGGTTAATACAAAGTTCTCCTTCCGTCTGTGCAAGATAAATCTGCTAACAGTGTATCTCAGTTAAATCGATAGTGCTCAAATACGAACCCACTGACTAACGATAGTCCGTCGCAATCGGTTAAAAGCTCAGTTCAACAAATTCTAACTAAAGATATTCATCTTTAAACTTACGTATTTGTACAATTTGCGCATCATTGAAATTTTTGCAAAGTTTTACATTAATTAATTAATCTTTTAAGCATATATACCGTATTCAATAACTATGAGTACTGAAATCTGATAATATTAGAAACGAACATGATGGCATATGCGATTCGTAGCGTCGATGTATAAATATATCTGTTAATCTGATCGAACCATAATGATACATCTGTAGAACACAGTAAGAAAAAAATAACGATTTTTTTTTTTTTAATTTTGAAAACTGTTTTTGGTTTATTTAAACATGTAATGATAATTTTACAATAAACTTCATCATAAATTACCCCCCTCCCACCAAAAAGAATAAAAACAAATCTTAGATATCCTTTTTCATGTATAATTATTTTTTCACTCTATAAAAATAAAGAACCTATGCCAGGAAAATATTACAACATAGTTGTCAGATTTTTTTTTTTTTGCATTTTTACTTCCTAGTATAGAAGTACGAAATAACCTTCTCCTGTTTAGTTCTTTGTTTTCATTTTGTAGATGTTTACATCATAATAATGTGAAGAGCATAGTATTATATAGATATAAATAAAGTTTATATTTATCTAAAGAGTAATAAAGGGACTTTTACTCTAATTTAATATTTCAGTAAGATTGAATTAATAATTGTATAAATATTTGAAGTTAACAAAAACTAATATTTTAGCAATTGTGTAACTATCGATTTTGTTAAAAAAAATAATAATGAAAAGATAATATTTCCTTTAGTTATTAATAAAAATAATAAATTAAAAAAAAAAATACTGGATATTATATCGTTTATTTAACGCATAAATGTTTTGCATTTGCTGTCAAACGCACGTAAATTTTCTATGAAGGGTGGGAAATTCAATTCATATTTTATTAATGCTTTATTTAAAAAAATCTGATTTCGATTTCGTGAAAAATTTACATTTAAAATTCATGTTACTGTTCACGAAGAACGGTGAGTGGATTCATTCCGACTGTATAAAATACGATGAAAGTCGTTTCTGCTGATAATATATGAAGATAATAACATGTGAAAATAAATAAAATTTTATGCCTAATCTCCACCAGTCTTATTCTATGTCATCTTCCTCACAAAAATTAAATCGGGATTTTCTTGTATCATAAATAATTTGACACTCACAGCGCCTTACCCGAAATAAATACAATAAAAAATATGTTAGATTTTTCTGTGGGGGTTCAAAATGGGTTTTTTTTCCAAAATTATGAATCGTTTAAAAAACAATTTTTAGTCCTCAAGGCGGAACACTAAACAAAAAACTCTGCTATTTACGAAAAATATGCTATCTCTTTTTTCCCCTGTTTTTGATTGTTTGTTTCTAAGTTCACATGCTCTTTTGAAAAAAAAAATATGACACACGGTGTAAGTTATTAATTTTTTGACCGCTTGGCTTTTTAACAAATTTAATATGGCAGTTTCTTTTTCAAAATTCCCAACGCTTGCTTACTTTACCGATTGTTACGACATCGGGAAGCGATTAATATACACTTAAAGATCTCAGCGACAGCTGGAGATAATCATATGTATCGTTTACTAATCGTACGGTCAGAACAACTGACTGAAAGAAACGCGTATAGGCGTTAAAGTAACTACCTGCTAAAAACTTGGCAGCGACAGTTTTATAGTGGATTTCGACGAAATAATGTTTACGAGGCGTAAAAATTAAGCCGGTCGTCTGCTTCGGAAAGCGGGCGCTGCAAAATTATTCAGTGAATTTCTAGGCCGATAAAAGACGTTTATCTAATTTATTCGTTACAAATCTCTCGGCATAATAAGTAGTACCATCAAGCAGATGAGATCGGTAGACAAAAGCGAATTTTTTTTTAATAACTTAATTATTAATTGTACGGAACTCTAATAGACATACAATAAAATTTATGAAAGTAATCGGACGATGTACTTTTATGAATAAACTAGTGAATCTCTGTTAATGCGTAATTGATTACCTTTCTACGCGATTATTTTAGCGTTGTTATTCATAAGTTTATAAATTTGATTCTTATTAAGACTCAAATTTATTTATTCATTATTATTCATCAGAACCAACAGATAAATAATTCCGAAATAGAGTTGAATATAAATTATAACCGGTAACGAAACGCGCGAAAATATTAGAAAGTAAAATAATGAATCTATAAAAAAAGTAAATAAATTAGGTTAATAATAAAAATAGAACAGTACATAAAGAAATATTTTAGCACATATTGCTATGTAAATATTAAATATCATAATATTTACGTGGTCATTAACAAAGATGCATAGCATTCAAGTTAATTTAATTAGAATTCTTTAAAAACGGAACAAAATAACTTTATTTTAATTGTAAATAAGTTACGGGTTTTGATGGTTCGGTAACTTTTTTGTGCAGAGTAGTAACAATAAGGCATTTTCCTTTGCTTTAGGTCTGTGTATGTTGCCCATCGGGCTGGTCTAGTGGTTAATGCGACATCACAAATCAGCTGATTTCGAAGTCGAGTGTTCTAAGGTTCAAATCCTACTAAAGGTATTTAATTTTATACGGATTTGAATACTAGATCGTGGATACCAGTGTTCTTTGGTGGCTAGGTTTCAATTAACCACACATCACAGGAATGGTCGACCTGAGACTGTATAAGACTACCCTTCATTCACACTCATACATATAATCCTCTGAAGTAATATCTTACGGTAGCTCCGGAGGCATGAAAGAAACAAAGAAAAAAAAAGAAAAAGGTCTGTGTATGTTACATAACACAAAAATTAAGTTCCGTTACCTGAAATGTTATGAAGAAGTATTTTTTTTTCTTTTAGTATACAAGCCTAGTTTTTAATACAGTACAGTTTTGAAAATCGACTGCGGGTCAGCAAAATACATCAGTATGATTGTCTAGAAATCCTTTATTTTATGAAATCTTTAATTTCATTGAGCTGTCATATTTTAACATCTTGATAAGTATAATTAATTGTTTTTATCCTTCTCGCTATTCAAGCTACAAACTCTTTCTTT
>JAAAKQ030081220.1:9496-33703 GCA_010016005.3 Zanna intricata | reverse complement strand
CGTAGAGGAATCGAGTGAAGTCTAAAAGCTCTAAAAAGCATGATTCTTCTTTCTGTGACACATTGCGATCGCGGGCCGTATCTTTGACATAACTGTTTTAGAGGAATGACATCAGTGCTTTTTGTTCAATAGTGCTTATGAAATTGTGTGAAATTCAATAATTTGATGAGTGAAATGAAATAACTGATTTCACATTTGATGTCCCTGAATTTTTTTAGTTTAAAAAGATGAGTATTCATCTTAGCCAAAATTCAGTTAATCATATTGCAGTCAATTGCAATATGATTACCTGAATTTTGGCTAAGATATAAATACCATGTGTATTAAGATGTAATACAACGTGTTTTACATTTTAGGATATTTAAAAAAGAAGCTTTTTCTAGTTTTCTTAATATAATTATACTTTACTTTTTAAGATATTTAAACAAAAATTTCATCAAATTTTTTTAAAGTTTTGTGTGCAAATATTTTAATTATATTAGCCTAAATATCATTATGCTATAACAATTTAATTATAAGTAATGATAAAAACCAGATATAATTACTTTCAATTTTTTTAAGTTGGAAATATTTGTATTTCTAATTCACCAACTCCCCCCCAGGTCAAAATAAATGAGGCCCATCATTCTTGAGACATGTGGTCAAGTACACCAGTATTCACTGTCTAATATTAAAATCCATATAAAAGCAACCAACCTTCACTAGCATTCAAATCTGAGAACCTTCCACTTCAAAAATCAGCTGTTAAGAAAGTGATTACGATGAAGAGTTTTACCATTAAATAAATGGACTTACTTTAATAATTATAGACAAAAAACGATTTTTTTTTAAACAAATTGTTGTTATTCAGATATCAAAAACCTACAAACAATGTGTTGAACATAATTTTTCATTTTATTTTTTGTTTAATTTTATGGAAGAAAGCCAAACTAGAAAAAAAATAAAATATAGATCAAATTAAGAAACTTCAGTTATTTTTTAATTCTCTTAAATAATTATTCATCACTGGATTTTATTAATAGCTACATCACATTAAAAAAAGCCATTTTTATTATTTTCATTCACCTGTAAGTAAAAGGATGGGATAAAGAGTGAACATGGAAGAATATCTAAACATTAATTTTTGTATGTGTTGTGGAAAAAAATTTATAAGAAAATATAGAATACATTATAAGAAAGCATGTTAAACATGAATTTTCCCGTAGTTTTCTTTATCATCATGAATAATTCTGAGGATAAAACTGTAAACTGCAATAAAATCTGCTTTAAAAGATATTTAAAAAGGCTTAAAACAACAATGATAAAAGATTCATTCACTTAGACCTCAGAAGTTTCTTAGTATAGCAGTATTTCTCTTAAGAAATACCAATTCCTGTTTATAGTTTACAGACGTCAATAAAGAATTAAAGTACTGCAATTTTTTTTCTTTTATTTATCATTCATCATTTTTTTACAGATTACTTAATCAGTCGCTAAAGAAAAATCGTTAGGAAAATCATGATCTTATCTGAGTAAATATAGTAAAATATGTAAAAAAGACATTAAAAAAGATGTGTCTTTCTTCAGTGCAATCAATTTGTATTCTAAGTTATAATTTTTATATTTTCATTATTAATTTAAATTTCACCTAGTTAAAAATGTTAAATGTGAATGTCAGAAAATGAAAGATTTTGTCATTTAGCCAAAATTAAAAATCTGATCTGGACACAGCATGATTTCCTTGTACTTGAACATGTATTAAATTAGATATACACATTTTTAAAAAATGAAAAATTCATAAAATTTTATTTCATTAATAAGTTATAATTTTTTTTTGTTATTATTGAATTATTTATTGTAAAACCTTTTTAATAATTTTTAATAAGTATTTAAATTTATTATTAATAACAAATCAATTTTTTTTTTTTTAACCTCTGGAACCACCAATAGGAATATCTTCAGAGGATGAGATGAATGATTTGTAGCGTGTGTGAAAATTCTATGCTGACCAGGATTCAAATCCGGGACCTCTGGATGAAGGTGGGAGTTCATGCTACCACTCGCATCACAGAGGTAGGCTAAAAATCAATGTATTTGGCCGGCTATATAAATATATTTAAATTTAAAAAAAGAAAGGAGAAGAGGTTTGATTCAAACCAGTGTGCCTTCTCTTTTTAACATCCAAATATTTAATTAATTTAAATTTTATCTGGCTATAACTCTGGAACCAATGAAAATAAGTACCACTTATGATATTTGAAAAGCTCTCAATGAAAGCTTTTTACTGCAGTTAAGAAATAGTCTAAAAACCAAATGTTTTGAATTTTGGCGTTTTTGGACATTTTTGCTTCAGTCGATTGCAATCAAAAGGGAGGTACACAGATAGATGTTAAACAGTAACAGTACTAAATCCAAAATTTCAACATTTTACGGCTAATTATGTTTGAGGTATCCAAAACACATACTAAGTATGTACATACAGATGTCACGCCAAAACTAGTCAAAATAGATTCAGGGAAGGTTGAATTGGATATTTCTATCGAAATATGAAAATTTAGATTTCAATACTATACGATTACAATACTTTCTTTACTTCATACAAGGAACTAAAAATTAAGTAAAACTGTAATTTATTTTGTAACCTTTTCTATTTCAACATTCCTGTTTTACTTAACAGCAGGAAAAATAAATGGAATAATTATTTTAAGGAAAACATTCAATGAAAAGTTTTACCAAATTTTGAAGATTAGATAACAATTTTTTTAATAATATTTCCTGGTTATAAAATCACCAAAAGATGAAGATGTAGTCAATGTAGAAGATGTAGTCAATGTGTGATGTAGAAGATGTAGTTAATATTTCATACAAAACTGACAAGACAATGTACAGCCTAATTTATGAAAATAATTGTTCTTCAATTCTTTTCTCTCAACTGACACATTTTATTGTTCCATTTCCTCTATGTTTACAGTAATTGTAGCTTTAAAATGCACCCATATCACCATCCCATTGGTTTCATAATTTTTAACCTCCTAATAAACAATTAATTTAGATTTAATGGGAGTTTTTTTCTGAGTTTTAGAATGTTAAATAATTACAATGTGCATTTAAATTGTTTCATTTTAGATTATATTCAAGATTGAAAGAAAAAAGTAAAAATTGTTTAAGAGCTCAAACATACAGTAATATTTTATTTCATATTAATTTATACTATAATCAGAACAAATGAAAAGATATGTAAATGTGTGATAATATATTTATAAAAGTAGTATAAAATAACAATGATGAAGGTGGTAATTGAAAAGTATTTGAATTAATTCAGTGGTATTCATTCCTTCACATTTTACCTAGATGAAGAAAATTCAAGTTTATTTAATTCCTATTTATTAAAAACTCATCTCTGAATAATATTCTTTTTGAAAACAATGTTTAAATGTTACATTACTTGGTGCAGAGGCTGTCTTCTCATAGACCAAAAAATACTGTGCCAAAAGAAAAATAGTTCTTTTGTCTGAATTGGTAACAGTGAACATATTTTCTTTTTAGAAGCAAATGACCTTTATTCAAAAGAGAGCAATTATATTTACATTTGGAAACTTTTAAAATTCTTAATCTACTGAATATCAGACTGCATAATCCATCATTACAAGTGCCAGATAACAATATTATGCCAGTCCCTTTCTTTATTCTGAGTTTTTTTAACTTTCCCATTTTAATGAGTACAAAAAAAAATTTAATGAATAATTTACTATATAATTTTAAGCCACATCTTGCTTCTTATTTCTCAGAATAAGAATTCTACTACTTCACTGAACAAAAGAAATTATTTCAAACTGGATTTAATGGGAATATTACACGGATTTATGGATAAGGGAACACTAAATCACACTTACTTTTATATCAGATCCTAGAATAGACCCTAAACATTCATTCTCTATTATCTAACTAGCAAAGTTTTGTTAAACATCTCTTCATTCATTTTGTACCTTTTCTTCATTCATAAAGTACTGGGGACTTACCTCCCATATGTATCAGCTATTAATCATCCTCCTTGTCTAATAACTTTTGCTTCCATCAATTCAATTAATTGCACTTGCTGCAGTTCTTTTTTTACCACTCTAAATTTGCATCGCAATATTATGTACTTATTTGTTTACTTTTTTAAGGCAACCACATTTTAATTTTTTTACATAATTAAACCAAAATCCTTTAATTTTACTTAAATTCTTTATTGATCACTAATACTGGTCATTCGTTAAATTTACTTTAACTTCTACTTTAGATCTATAAACTTCTCTTTTAAAAAATATATACTTCTATTTTTAGAATTACCCTTCATGTTTATTTCAATATTATAATGCCTTGTTTTAGTTTTAAGTACAGAAGATGTAGTTAATATCTCATACAAAACTGACAAGACAATGTACAGCCTAATTCATGAAAATAATTTTTCTTCAATTCTTTTCTCTCAATTGATACATTTTATTGTTCCATTTCCTCTATGTTTCCAGTAATTGCAGCTTTAAAATACACCCATATCACCATCCCATTGGTTTCATAATTTTTAACCTCCTAATAAACAATTAATTTCTTTACATTTTCAAAAAACTTTTTCCTAGTTTTTTAGTTCTTTCTTTATAACAAATTATAAATTCTATCACTATACCTTTTATAGTTTGCCACTTTTAAAAAAACAGCTTCTCATGTCCTAATGGTTCATCTTCAGAATAAATAAAGTGACATTAATCATGTTTTTCTGCAGAAAAAAAGATGTGTAATTTTCAAACTCTTCATACCTTACAACACTCATTTTAAAATGTATTTTGATATTACGAAAAAAGTCATCTTAAAAGGCCGGCCTTTTATCAGGTTAGCCTTATAAGAGACTGGATTTATATCAGTCATTGTTTATAAGTGATATAAATCCTGTGGAATCCTAATTTTCTACAGAATATTTCACCCACAATCCACAAAACTTTTTGAAGACAAAAATACCAAAACAAAAATTGTTTGTTTGAACTGCTTTTTACATTTCTAAGACATATATTTTATGAAATTTAAACAGTTCAGTATTCAACTGAAAGATTAATGCAAAAGTTATGCATTATATTAGTGAATTATTATAAGGCTCTTTTTAAGGCAATAGAAATTAAATTTTACACATTTTCTGTGCCGATCATCTTGCCAAAAGATTTTTTCAAAGTAGTTTTTACTTTTTATTTATTATTATTATTTTTTTCTTTTACAAGATTATTAAGTCATTTTACTGTATCCCTTACTTTTGATGAACTTAAGGCAATGCATGTACATTCTTTTTTTATCATTGCTGTAAGATTATTCTTTCTTTCCTCACAAAATAGAATATCATAGAATTATTTTAGAAAGTTTTTAAAGACATTCTTAATAATTATTCATATTTAAGTTATTGAAGCTCATATTTTGTTCATCATATAAAAACAAAGAGGAGAGATTTCTGAAAGTAATTTTTTTATTCATAATTTTATATTGAAATCATACTGAACTGCACAATTGATAAACACCTAATACAATTACTGAGAAACTAATACAATTACTCAGAAATGAAAATATGCAACTTCCAACATCTGAAGCAATAGTCCAGTCTTAATAAATTAAAAACTGAATAAATTTCAATCTTCATATAAATCATTATTAATGATCATAATAAGTTTTGAGGGAAAATTTATTTTAAAAATATAAATATATATAAATTTTTAAAACTCTTAAAAAAGAATCAAATTTTATTCCTAAAAAACTAAAAGTGACTCTGAAAATAAAGAGCTAAAAAATAAGTAATAGTCTTTGTAGCCTGAATCCAGAGACTTCACTGAATAAAAGAAGATTCTTTGTTTTAATATTAGAGTAGAGGAAGGAGATTTATCTTGCAAATGTTATTTCTTATTGTTTAACTATAACATAACCACTAATACAAACAGAACATTCAAAAGTCAAACATACCACAGGTCAGACAAACTTTTTCAGACAAAGTCTGAGTAACACGGCAACTGTCTTTCACAGCTGCTCTTCAGGAATATAAAAAGAGAATAAACTTTTGTAATTTGCCCCAATCCAATGTCTCCTTGGATTCTCTGTAGTCAGAGTCAAATCAAAAGGTTCAAACTGCAAAACACTTAAAATGAGTTTTAACTAAGAAAATTGTGATACTAACCAAGATACTGACAGCAGTAACCAGTACTGACAGCAGTAGTGACCAGTGAGCAAAGAAGCAAATCAAACCCATTGGTCAGTGAAGAAAGTAGTAAAAATTTTGCAAATTAACACCTAATGCTTCTATCTTGGAGCTAGCAATAGTAGTAACAAAGGTTATAGAAAGTAATTCCAAAATTTTATGATTAGAAACAAAACCACAAAACCTAGGATTATCAAACACCTAAATATCCTTTAATGACTACTCTCAAAATTCTTGAGGTATATCTGAAAAAGAATCATCAATTGGTTTTTTCCAGGGAATAGAGAAAAATTAATTATTGTATTCAACAAGTGAATATTATATAGTATGTTCATAAAGTCTAGAAATATGTCTTATATTATATCTTATAATAAAAATATGTCTTTAGAAATATGTATATGAATTAAGAAATATTAATTAATTAATTAGTATTATTAATTAATATGTATTAAGTCTTTAGAAATATGTCTCATAATATAAAAAACTTTAGAAAGGCTTTAGAATTATGTGGTGTATTCTCAATGACACAGCATTAGGTTGATTGCTCTGAGGATTCATTAGACACTGCTCAGTAATAAACCAAAATGTCAATTGTTGAATTTTGACTGAATGTGCTTTGTTTTGTTTATTGGAATCAATTGTTACAAGAAACGTAATGGTTCTTTCAGTAGAGGAACACATTTTACTCATTGAACTCCTCTTTTGTGAAGGTGACAAGTATACAGATATAATGAAGCACAATTTTTTCTTTGAAAGTTTCCAAATACTCCTGATCCTTATCACAACGCAATTTGAAACCTTATTGAAAATTTTTGAATAACAGGTTTTGCTGAAGATGCTGATCGAAGTGGAAGACCACTTAAACTAAACAAAGAGAAGCTGCTTGATATTTTGGATGCTATGACGGAAAGTCCATCAAAGTCAATGCATAAGTTATCACAGCAGCAAGATACTTGCTACTGTATGTAAAACTGTAAGAAAAGAGTTAAAACTTTTCTCTTACAAAGTAATGAGCGTTCAAGAACAGAAATCTAAAGATCATGCCAAAAGACTAAATTATTGTTTGTGATGTAAATATTTTTTTGACCAAAATTCCATAGGTATCCTTGAAATTAAATTTTTTACAGAAGAGTAAATTAATTTTACAAAAAATCACAACAGTGGTCTACAACTAACCCCCAAGAATTACACGAACAATCTTTACATGAAGCAAAAATTGGAGTCAGGGTTGGTTTGAGTAGAATGCGCACTGTGGGGGTCCTATTTTGTTTGAAAATACAGTTAGTTAACAGTGATCATTATTGTGCTGTTTTAATAAGCTTCATTAGTTGGTTTAGAAGTGGAAACCAATGAGCTAACAGATCAATGACTTACGAAATGTCAGTTGTACGAATCATTTTGAGGGGTTTGTTGCCTGAACGATCACCAGATCTGACTCCCCCAGATTACATTCTGTGGGCAGCAGTGAACAAGTCATACATGATTGATGAACTAAAAACCGCAATAACCGTATGAGACACTCCATACATCATTTGGTTGAAATGTTTGGAAACAAATTGAAACAAGTGCAGTGATATATTGATATTAGACTTTTTTTTCTGGGAGTAAAATACTTCCACATTATTATTGCCTGGACAAAATATATTTGTTATAATAAACAAAGATATACCACATTATACATTTCAAGTAAAATAATAAATTTATCATCTGCTTTGCGGCAAATGGCATAAATAATTGAAACGCACTATAGTAATTTAAATACTTAAATATAAATAGATGGTCCTAAGAAATGTCAGTTCATAGGTTATACTTTTGACGCAATGCCGCATAACAGGTACAATCCACAGGGATGGGTTTACTGTTAGTTGGCAATCGCAGTGTGCAACAGGTGCATCTGTTCGCATCATCAGACATCCATGAGTGAACCTAGTGTGCCCTATTCGCAAATGGCAAATAATAACCACATCTCAACGGTTATTTCTGAATGAACCACGGTGACACAGTGTTATTGATTGAATGAAGTTTATTGTTAATATTAGCATCCCCATTCACTTAGCCAATCATCATAATTCACCCCTATTAGAAAACAGTCAAGATCATTTGAAGCAACAAGATTTGTGAAAGGAGGCTAGAAAAAAGCTACTTTGCCACACTATCAGTACACTCATTGCCTGAAATCCTAATATGGCTGGGCATCCAGCAGAAGCTTACTTATATTATGGTGATTCATTTGCTAAATAACACTGAATCTCACAGACAAAAGGATGTCTGGAGATTCAGTCATTAATCGCTTGTAAGGCACTCATGAAGAAACAAGAACATGTCAAAATTTTGGACTAATATGTAAAGCCTTATTAATGGCATACAGCTTGTAACAAAAATACTGGTGATGCTGAGAAGGCCAAACACTATGATCTGTTGCCAAAAACAAATGCACAACCAACAGAATTAACATTTCTGTATAAACCACAGCACAGGATTCATGCTATTTATAATATTGTAAAATTTGTTGACAGTAAATACTAAACAATTGAGAAATTCTAGAGCTGTAGATACACTGGAATTTTTTAGGCAATGACATATATTCTTCAAGTAAATTATTCCAATCTGTGGTTATGGTTTCAGAAATATTTTTTCAAGTTGAATTATTTCCTTTTGTGAATATTCTTAGACAAGTAACAGAAATAAATTTATATGGTGTAAGTATTTAAACTGAACTTGCCAATTAACAGCATTATTTTTGTATATTTATACTACTAATGCCATACTCTGTTATTTACATATTAAATTCAATCATCAATAAACTGAACATATAAAATAATTAAATTAATATATTAAAATGAGACATAATAAACAAAGTTTATTGTTTTTTTTTAAGTGTATTGTAACATAATATGACTGAAGAAACTATCAAGATGCAGTAAATTTGAAGATTGTTTGGATGAGATGTATTTAATACTTAAATGAATTAATTGTGCAATAGTATATTTTGACAGATTTCTGCTTTAAAGAGAAAACAGCCACACTTTAAACAACTATTACACTTGTAATGAAAAGTTTGTATTCAACTTCTGTTTGAAATCACTTAAAATAACGTTTTATACACATTAGTTATAATATCTGATATCCTGAAAAAACAAACATATAAAATGTTCTGTAAAAAACCTCTCTCTCTTTATCTGTTTAGCCTCTGGAACTACTGTGGTATTACTTCAGAGGATAAATGAGGATGATGTGTTTGAAGTGTAGTCTTATACAAGCTCAGGTCGACCAATCCTGAGAAGCATGATTAATTAAAATCCAACCACCAAAGAACACCAGTATCCACGATCTAGTATCTAAATCCGTATAAAAATAACTACCTTTACTAGGATTTGAACCTTAGAACTCTCGACTTTGAAATCGGCTGATTTGCAATGTCGCGTTAACCACTAGACCAGCTTGGTGGGCTGTAAAAAAGCTGCATGACAGAAAAATACTGATGAAATTTTTGAATGCGGTATTTAAAATATAAGTAAACATAAATGTTGAAGTACCAATTAAGCAAATATATAATATTATAGTTACAGTTTTGAAAATTTCATTGAGAATAATTTTCACAAAAAAAATAAATAAAAAGAAAAGATAATAGTATAAGTGACACAAACAAATTCAGGAAAGTAAAACTCAAACATCATTAACACTTTTGAGAAAAAGTGCTTGATAATGAAACTAATTATATAAGATAGTTATTTCAACATAAATTGTTACTGATCTTAGTAAAAAGTAAATTGCAATTTATTACTAAAGAGTCAAAAATGTTATCTGCAAATACTTTCTGACTCTGTTGAGCCCCATAATGTAATCAAAACCAGCTGATGATGATTTACTGATTTTATAAATAATTGCTAATTGAACAATTGATTGAAATTTTTTACTAGCTTAATTCTACCAAAATAAAATTAGCTCTGTTCCTAAAGAATAAAATTATATTTTATACATAAATTTATTTTATATTTTTGAATAAAAATACAGTAAACAGAAACTACAATTGATTAAGATCTAAATGAAATACAGGAATAATAATTTTTCCTTGAGTTATACATTTATTACAAAAAGCAATATTTTTACATTGATTTCCAAATAATAATTACCCTCTATATAATGAAAAATACTCATTGAATCTGTGCTTCTTCTCAGAAGTTATGAACCAACATTCATTTATAAAGATATGTAAAAAATACATGATTAAACTGAAAACTTCTTTTTTTGAAGACAATTTACATTCATTCAATTATATTCATTTTTTTTATAAAAATACAGTTTGTCTGTTTCTTCCAGTTTTTACTACCTGAAGAAAAACACTGTCTATGAAATTAAATTTAATGCCTCTGATTAGTATGTTATAGTAATAACCATAATTATTTTAATTTTATCAACTTTATTAAGATTTTCATTTTATTTTTATTAGTTCAGTGAAAATATATTGCAGGATCTATTATAAAGTCTATTTTATATATGGGATCAGATATTTTGTTGATAAGTAGGTCATTGGTGGTAGGTTTTAGATGTAATTTAAAATTTAAAAGTTTGTGTGTTTAAAAGTGTTATCTATTTTGAATACAATAAAGTCTAGGAAGTTGAATGTATTGCATTCACATTCTGTAATGTAATTTGGTATAACTTGTTTATGAGTATCAGGAATGTATGAGAATCACAAGAACACATGAAGAGATTCACAAGATTGCCTTGTGTTGCTGATTTATGTGAATAGAATGGCATTGACATAAAGAGCAAGTAAGCTATTTCATCTGCGTGAATTTTCACTGAGTAGTACAGTATATGTGTTTTTAGAGTGTTGCAAAACCATTTCAACAGGAGATTACTGGTGGACAAATTAGTGGGTCTAGTTAATTGTAAAGATATTTATTTGCTATTGTATTTGAATAGAGCTTTACTCATTTGTGCTTTGTGAGACAATTGTAATTTAAATTGTATATCCAAAAGGTTTGCAGTTTTTTAATGTTACTGTGTTATTTTTGTTTTTTTTTTTTTTACTAGTTTTCTTTATAGGTATAGAATGGCTACACCATGTTTGTTTGATGTCTCTAAGGCTATATCAAAGAATGAAATTATTAAGTAGAATGTGTACATCCTTAAACCTTTTCTGCATCATTTTATTTAAAAACATATTTAATAGAAAATAAAGTGAGAAATTATTTCACAATGAGGTTTTCATGTTTTAATATTTTGACTTTACTGTTAAATATTGTATGTCTTATGAGCAACATTAAATTCTATTTAAAAAAAAAAAAATAAATGATTTGTAATTAAAAATAATAATTAATGTTTTCTAGTTAAATGAGGTATTACTTTGATGCTTAAGTAATCTTGGAAGAAACATGTGAAGCTTGCGATTCTCTTTACGTAAAATGATTGTGTATACTAAATTGTATTATAAAGATTGTTAGACAAGTTTCTTAAAATGTAGTCGCAGTATGGATATCTCTAGAGCTGAAACAAATTATTGTAAATTATTATTAGCAAATTATTGTTTCTGCTTTTAGCTGCACAAATTTATTCCTTAAGTTACAAGTTCATTCAAATGAAAAACTACTTTTTGTGATTTATTTACACAATACATGCATCTATTTACTTATAAAACGGAATAACAGTTTACTAAATTTATTTAAATTCAGTTTAATTTATCAGTTACATAAGAGATTTTAATTTTGAAATAAAATATTAAAAATTTGAGCAACTGTATGATGGAGGGAATTAATATTTTCATAGGTCTCAAGGAATGAGTAAAATAGGACAATGCTCATAGAGCTATAATTTGTAGTAGCAAAAGAACCTGTTTGCATTTCTCATTTGCTAACAAAAAAATAAACCTAAATTGTTTTTAAAATACAAATAATCTTGGTATCACCCATCACATTAATGTTTTTAGGTCTTAATTTAGATAAAAATATAACGTGGAATAAACATTTGTAAAAGTTAAAATGACACTTCCTTAAAGTTCATTAGTAATACAAGCATTTAGATTTAATTATATCACTAAAAAGATTTGAAAATGGGCCTTAAAGAATTTTTTATATAAATAATTATCTAACACTAGCAATAAAGCTCAGTGAACAAAAAAATAAATGAGCTCTAGCACTTTCAGCCCTAAGCCTAGTATACGCCTCGAACGTTATTTCGTTTGTAAAGCTGAAGCTCGAGTACATGTCAACATAATATATTTAAATGCGTAGTAAACTATGATGGGCATATACTCGTTGCTAGACCTCGTACACGCTTTCAGTAGTCGTTATAAAGATTCAATATGAATTTCAATGCTATCTAGCGGATATTTTAGTTAATAATAAAAACAACATTTCGTGTTCCAGAGCGCTTTTATAAAAAGTACGGCTACTTGGCGTTGTTTACGTGCTTTGATTTGTGTTCTGGTTTCTTTTCTGTTGGTTTATTTTAATTTTAACATTTTATATTGCTTGAAGAGTGTGTATTTATTGTAAAGTTTCTATAGGCAAGTCTGGAAGAAAAGAAACAAATTGTGGTACCCTGAATGTTCAGTTCAGTTCCGCTGTACTTACCACTTCATATTGTACCACACTAGGGTGCAACTGTGTGTAAACTGTTTACATTATCTACTTATACTTACAACACTTTTTTACTGTATGTAAAAAAAAATTTAACAAAACTAATGTAAATATATTTAGAAACTGTCAGTGAACTATGCTTGTAAAATTAAATGAATAATAAATATTAGGGTAACATTTCTTTCACCGGTTTATTTTTTTATTGTTTTATTTTGTGAAAAATTACTGAAAAACGAATTAATTAAAAAAAATTCATGACTAATTTTACGTTTATTACAAATTGTTTATCTTTTTTTTTGTTGTAATTAGAAAGTATGAAATTTTATCTTTTAGGCAGTATAAAATGTTATAATGTGCAGTGATTACGAATATTTTGTATATTTAATGACTAGTAGTGTACGCTGCTTTTTTTTTTATTTTTATAAAATTTAAAGGAAATATAGACGGCGCCATTGTTTTCTGTTTTTTTTTTTTGTAAGTGATCTATTACAAATATTTTTATCTTTCGTGATAGCTCATTTCTTTCTCTTTCAGATGAAATAACATATAATAGGTTATGTATATGCAACAATGTTGGTTACTTATCATTTTTTTAGACAACTCAAAAACGCCCAGGCTTCCAGTCCTTTTTTTCTGTTTAGCCACCGAAACCACCGTAATTTATTATTTCATAAGATGAATGAGGATGAGGATTAGTATGAATGTAAATCAAGTGTAGTCTTGTACAGTCTCAGGTTGACCATTTCTGAAATGTGTGGTTAATTTAAACTCAACCACCAAAGAACACCAGTATTCAAATCTGTACAAAAGTAACTAACTGCCTTTACTTGGATTTGAAATTTAGGACTCGACTTCGAAATCCGCTGATTTGCGATGACGAGTTTAACCACTAGACCAAGCAGTGGGTTTAGGCTTCCAGTTCAATCATTTTATTAAGATTATGCACCTTACATAACCTGAAAGTTCTAGAAAACGAAGTTGGAAATTTCTTTATTTAAATGAAAAATATGGAGGCATTCACAAAATAACAATCCATCCAGGAAAAGGAACTTGGGTCCGTTTTGCATCTTTTGTTGTTTTATTTTTTTTGCTATAAGATTTTTTTTTATATAAATTACTTCTTTTTTACTTTTATTGTATTGCTTTGTATACTTAATTTTTCTTGTATTAAAAGAATCAATGCATTAATTTGGTGTGCCCCAATATCAAACTCACAAGTGCGAGTGAATATACATTTTTTGAGTCTGAAATGAAAATTATTTAACAGAATTCTTGCTTAAATCTAGTTAAAGGTGTAATTATTGTTATATTAGAACTCCCATGTCATCAGATAGCTTTGTTTCTATTTACTGGAAGGACTGTTCAGCTAGGACTCAGCAATAACAAAATTCAAATTACAGAATGCGGTAAGACAGTATAATTAAGTTCATTGGGTGTGCAGAAGGGTAAACAATCAAAGAATTAATGTTGTCCAAATACACCATTTTTAATTGCTAGAAATTTGCGTAATTTTACATAAAATAATTAATATTAAACAAGAAAAGTCAACAAAGATAGGAAATCTTAAAATCAAGAGAAATTCAACAGTTAAGGAAACCATAAAAAAGTATATACACCATAAAAATGATTTAATTGCTGCTTTTTTTAATTTTTGCAAATCCATTACATTTTCTGTTAAATTTTGTTTTCAATTATAAAGTTGATTTTTATGTTTTTCATAGACTTAATTACAATATCAACTTTCTCAGAATTAATTTTTTACATTTCTTGATAATAAAATTTATGCATTTATTAATAATTTAACAGAGTAATAAATTTCAAACCTAAGAAAGGTGTTTTTCGTCACAAATTTTTCTGTTTTAGGTTGGATATCAATCTAAATTTTTCTATACAACGGAGAGGTTGTATTAAAATCATTAGGGGTTATCGTACGGTGGCGCTGGCTTTGAGTGTATTGGCGGGAGTTCCACCAATACTATTAATTGCTCAACAACAATATCGTATTTATTATGGGATGTCTAAGGGCAATGCAGGGTCACTTCCAGTAACTGAATGGCAGGAGATGTGGGACACTGCAGAAATGGCTGGATGGACGAGAAAACTGCTTCCTCGGTTGGGCTCCTGGCTGGAGAGGGGGCACGGGGAGGTGGACCACTACCTCTCCCAATTCCTCACCGGTCATGGGGCTTTCAATAAGTATCTCTGTAGGTTCAACAGACGTGAATCGGTGGAATATATGTTCCTGAAGTGTGACCGTTGGGAGAAAATGAAGCGTGAACTGGATGTGACGGATGAAACCTCCGATAATGTAATGACAATGATGTTGGCAAGTCAGGAGGGCTGGGAAAAAACTCGCAGGTGGATCATTGACGTAATTCACAAAAAAGAGGAGGAAGAGGAACATTGGTTTGGCTTACAGTGAACTGGATCCCGGCGGGAAGGGGACAGCCTTCTTTGGAGTTATAGTCCGTCTTTGCTTGCAGGGATGGGCTGGGATGATGAAGCACGGGAACTCCCCGATCCCTCTGGCCTGGAGTGAGCGATAGGAGATCTTCGAGTCACAAGAATCAAGAGGGAAGGTGTGAGTAGATTATCCGATTCATTTATCGGAACTTCCGCCCCGGGGCTGACTTATCCTTAATTGCATATCTCTGGTGTTCTCCGTCACCTCTGGGTGACGGAGAGCGGTGAGCTTAGCTTGCTCCCATTACGACAAAAGAAAGGCTGGATATCAAAACATAAGTAATCATCAAGTTTATATGCAATGCCTTCAAAATTTTTGTATGATGTAATTTCACCGAAGGAACTAAATTTGGTGAAATTTTTCGTTAGCTGTAACTCAATAACAGCTTTTTTGGACATAAATCTATATGAACGTTTTTCCTTATTTCAAATTCTAGTAGCAGTTCTGTAATTATTTCCCTTTTCATCTGATCATTCTGTAAGTTTAATTTTGGTTAATTTAGGTTTTTTTTGGTTATATTTAGAATGTAATCTAACCATTTTATTACATTAATGGAAATTAAACATTTTCAATTGGTATTCTCTACCAGTAGAAGAAATAAAAATATTTTTTAATACATGAATCTTTGGCTGGACTGGTGATTATTTTTCCATTCACATACCCTATGTAATTTGTTTATTAGATTTTGTATGCAGCGTTTGCAGTACGCTGCTTACAATCTATGGAAAGTGTTGTATGTATTGAGTTACAAATCAGCATTAGTTTATTTTTAATACTTTAAGATAAGTGTATTTTTCATAAGAAAACTCCTTCAAAATATTCCAAATTAAAACAAAAATCATAATCTTAATTTGCTGGTATCTTTTACCTTACCAATAATTTAAAAAAAAAAATACAGTGATAATATTACTGTTATCAAAAACTACTCATTGAGATTAGCATTTTTTCTGACTCAGAGAACCATAAAACTTAGACACGACAAAATACCAGTATAAAATTATGTGTGTTGGTCTATATTTTGTTCCCTTAATATCTCAGAAACCGGTCAACCTAGAGACATGGAATTTGATAGAATTAGTTCTACATTTGAGACATTAATATTATTAATTTTTTGAGAAATCCATCATGGAGCTGAGGAGATAGTAAGGTAGCATTTTCATATGTAGAAGAACAATTGTTAAGCTTTAAATTTTTTTTATGTTTAAATAGTAAACATCAAAAAACTACAAAAACAGACTTTATTTAAAAAAAAAAAAAAAAAAAACATCCCTTTCTTAAATATAAGAATTTCAGTCAGTGGTTTTTATTAATTTTGTTGTAATTTGGTTGTAAATTATCTTTAAACATGGGTACTGGGGATGCGTAAGTCTAATTTATTCTCTCTTCCATACAAGTAGTGTTTCTGACACGAAATCTTCAGAAAAAAATTTCTTCCCCTAAATATTTGAAATATATGAATTTCTATCATCTGGTTTTGACTATTTGTGCTGTAATGTAATAGTATAATATGATTGGTGATTGTGGTTGAAAGAGACTTTACAAAAGTGATAGTAGGTTGTGTAAATACATTGAAGGAAATGTCTGCCAATACATTTATATCGGCGTCATCCTGATGTGAGATTATAATTAATAACTAATGTAAAGTAAGGTTTATAGGTGCTAAAGTCTTAATTTGGTCGATATTTTTAAAAAAAAGCAGAGAAGGTAACGAATTTCAGTACATCTCTGAACTTTGTTGTCATAAAAACTTTAAATTTTTAACATGACATATATGAGATATTGATGTCAGTAAATTTTTAATTTCACAGAAACTTTTTGGTAGGATGGGGGAGATTATTCCACAAGTTTGGGAAAGTTATAGCTCGTTGCCGGGGTTTTTTTTTTATTTACAGTATGGTAGTTTATTTCAAACTGTAGCAAACAGCAAGATTTACGTGTTTTAAAATTTTACTAGAGTTGTAACTTGTTTTAAAGATAAAATTTTATCTTCTCTAGAAAGAACGTACGATGTTAAGCTGAAGACTTATAGTAAGTTTCTGGTTATGTACATTTAGCTAATAAAACTCTCTTTGAAAGACTTTTAATTTTAAATTCCAAATGCTTATGAAATCTGACAGTTTTATATTGCAATTTATGATTTTAAATTGTACATTTAGATTCCATATCTAGGTACAAGATTGTTTGAGTAAGTAAAAGACCATATATATATATATATATGTATATGATTGATTGATGATTGATATGTATATGATTGCATATATATTGTTTAGATATTGTTAGTGTATAAATATATATACTAACAATACCTAAACATCAATCTGGAATGTTCTCTATTTTCTGGCTCTATGTCTAATGTATTTTCATTTTCTTAATAAACAGATTAAAATTTTATTGTAGTAGGAGTAAATTTTCTTGCAATGCAACTTGACCAGTATATTTTTTACTGATATCTCTGAGTGTTCTAAAACTAAAATTAGTTTTTTTTTTTTAAGAAATACTTAATCTATACAGACCTAACAGTGTATTTGAAAATTTTTCGGCATGAAAGGTAAAATAAATTTAATAATTTTTCTCTGTTTTAATGAAAATTCCATGAATCATTATGTCAGTATACTGCACTTTCTTAACATTATCTTATAGTTTTATTATTACTACTTCTAACTTAGCAGAACAGTTGAAGAATAATTTCTTGGCAGAATTTTGATACATATCAATGTGTTTTTATCAGATTATTTGCAAGCATACCCACTAATTATATTTTTCATATAAGGGCTGAAAATATAGCAGGATGTTGTATAAAAATAAATGTATACTCTATTTACATACTCTATTAGTATTTGTTTACTAATAAATAAATAATATGTAGACTCTAACTTCTTATTTCACATGTGGAGTATTAAGATGTTAATGCAAAACTTAATCCATCACAGATTTTCATCTTCATAATGATTAACTGCAAAATGAATTAATCTGGCTACTTTTTGTTATGGCTTGATTACAGTCTCCTAATCCAGTACAATGCTACAACTCTTGGATATTTGGCTATACAAAATCAGTAACTGTAGGAAAAAACAAATATGCCTACTATACAATAGTTTTTAATACAATAGTCCAGACTGCAATTCTAAAGAACAATGCCCTATCGGGTGCCACAATTGCTAAGGTAAACTGTGGGTTCTCGTGATATCCTTTCATTTAAAAAAAGTTATTTTAAAAGATATATTCTTAATAAAAGTATCATACCCGGCTGATCACAGAAAATTTAAAAAAAAAAATTATAAAAACTGAAAACTACACAAAAATTTGTTAATAATGAAATCACTTTTCATAAGCAGTTATTCTTCAAGACTGAACATACTGATTTCAATGTTCATTACAGGAATTTATCCGCGCTTTCTGAGAAATTGTAGCTTGAAACATATTACCAGTCAACCATATTATCAAACTCTCATTTTAGCAATTAGTAACATGCAATCAGTTACCCAAGCTCCTGTAAAAATGATCAGGTAAATTGTTAACTTCTGAGTTAACATATATGGCCTTGTGTCTGCAACTTTCACTACCCCTCAGAATCTACCAACTTTTCAAAAAAAAAAGCTACAATCACAGAGGAGCGCGAGTACATACACACTTTATAAAACTGAGGTATATAAACAACAAATTTTCACCTTCTACATTATAAACACCTTTCTTAATATACCCATATGAAACATAATGGGTTTTTTACTTTTTAACACAGTTACATTATGAGAGTTTGATGTGATTCAAACCGTAACTGTAATCTGAAGGGGCACTTCGTACAAATTGGTCAATGACTACATTTCGAAGGAGTTTTGTGGGGAAGAGAATGAAAATAGTTTTATATAGCCATATTCTTGGTGCAAACCTTTGCCCTCAGCATGTAAGGACCAATCAATTTTGTTGGATTAGTTTTTATTTTGTGGGAATAAATTTATTTGTAGGAATAAAGTTTCAGGATCAAATTCTTTATCTTCCGTCTTCACCATCCACTCAATACTATTAAAACAAAGAAAACATGAAGATTTGTTGATCCAATTTGTGTAATGATAAAAAACTGTTGAAATTGAGACTAAGATAAGAACTCAGTCCAAGATTTTTCGTGATGTTTGTGAGATATTTATATAATCAAAATGTCTTCATTGATAATTAACAGGTCTATTAAAGGATGGCATGGGAAACCAAAAGCTATTAAATTATATTCATTTTGAAGTTAAAGTCAACATATAATGCTTTCAAAGTTGAATTTTGTAGGATACTTCTGGTTGTTAACTGATATGTCCATAAGGTATTTTATTGCAATCAAGATGTTGTTTTTTCCCTTCGCAACCTTCTGGAGCACATTTACCAAAAAATCAGTGCTGAACTTAAGTCTCAATCACCAAATTAAGAGGCTTGCGGGAAGTAAAGAGAAGCTGACACGTACAATATTTACATTTTCTATAATGTTCCCTCCTAAACAAGCTCAGGGCTATTGCTTGTAAGATTCAATATCACTATCTGCTCCTAATTCAAAATGATGTTTTATTTGCTTAGACTTTGAATGTACAAAACTAGTTTATAATAATATTATAGGTTCAAATTTGGGAAACCTGAGTCTTAATGGTGGCTAGATCTAAAGGCACTGATGAATGTCTTGCACTACCAAGATAACCATCTTGCTAATTGCAAAGCTTTTTTAAAGGAAGACAATACTAAGAATAGAAGAAAGAATGAAAGAATAGAAACGGTATTCTTGTGCTTCTCATCAGGAATATAGAAAGCTAATTAATTCTGTTAATTTAATCCAGTTTGATGTCTAATTTGCGACGATAGCCTAAAAAGTTTGATGGATGAGTGTCCTGCAAGGGCCTAAGATGTTTAAGGTTTGATCAAACAAGTTGCAATGCTAATTAGAGAAGTAACATCCAGAGTCTAGGGAAGCTCATTAAACTCATCAGTTATCGGAGAATGAGTAAGTAATATAGTAAGTAGGAAAATCACTGAGTGTGATTCACTAACAAGGTAATTCAGCCTTAACAAGTTAGGGTCTTACTTCTTACAAGGCTAGTACATGAGATTCCATAAAAGAGAACTACGTCAGATACAAAACTTCAGGAAGGAACGCTTAAGGTCATGAAAGCAGCAAAGTTTCTTCCAAGGATTCCTTCCCATTCATTTGATGATATTCTTGAGTAACAGCCATCGATATTTTTCTTTCAGTTATTAGACGGGAAATAAAAAATAATGTATTTGACAGTGAATACAATAAAACAGAATGTTCAAGGTAATGGAAGATTCTGATTAGAAGTTGTTAAATTTCTTAGGGATCGTAACATAGTAATTGTGTTGGCAGGAAAACTTCTCAGAAGGCAAGCCAAATTCTTAATAAAAATTTATCAGCAGTTTAGATGTAATTCACTACATATGAATAGAGACCGTGAAGGTGTAACAATCTACTTCCAAACTGATGATGTCTTCCATTTTTTGGAGAAAATAACAAAAGAATTCAAAAAATTCAAATCAGGTTTGTAATGAAAAAATAAATATTACAAAAACACTGTTACATTGAGGGATTAATTTTTGTAACACTGTATTTTTAATGCATTTTCAGCACATTCTAATGGTAGTTCAAATGAAAAGCTTTACAACATCGTGTAAAAAATCTTCCTTCATCAACTAGAAACCGATATAAAACATATTCCAGACTTTTGTCCAACCTGTGTATTTCAATATGTTGCATTCTATTCTTTTATTAGGATACAGCTAAAACATTAAGCCGAGTAACTTTATATATTAAGAAGTGTCTGCAGCATGAAGACTGCTATTTCGTTTAATACAAAAGTCATCAGGTAATGAAATAACTATATAGTTTACTCATCACCCTACATTACTTGTTGTGATTTATATTAATGTAAAAATCAATAAAAATAAAACAGAAAATACATTATATAGTTACTTATATTGCAGTATTATACAATCGTTATGTTATATTATATACTTAATACTAATGGTGTATTATATACTACATAATATACCGAGACATGTTTTTCTAACGAAATGCAGAAATGAACTTAAATAAATACAAATTGAAAATAGCTCTTAATACTAACTCAATACTTAACGGTGGTCCTGAGGTTAAAAAAAATCAATGTATTTAAATTTAAAAAAAGAAGTTACAAAAAAGAAAAGGAGATGGAGTCTGATTTGAACTTATGTGTACCCTTGTAAGATCCAATCATTAATTAGAAGTCTGATTCGAGCCGATGAGTACGCTTGCAAGATCCAACATTTCATTAATTAAAATCTTATTTAGCAATCACTCTGGTACCAACGAAAATAAGTACCACTTATGATATATCGTTGAAAAGCTCTCAATGAAACCTTTTTGGTGCAGTTAAGAAAAAGTCCAAAATCCATTTTTTTTTTTTTTTTTGATTTTGGGCTTTTTTGGACACATTTGGTTCAGCAGATTGCAGTCAAAAAGGGAGGTGCACAACTAGATGTTACAAATGTACTAAATCCAAAAATTCAACATTCTACGTCTAATCGTTTCTGAGTTCGAAATACGTACGCCGAATAGACGTCACGCCAAAACTAGTCGAAATTGGTTCAGGGATAGTAAAAAATGGATATTTCCGTTGAAATCTGAAAATCTAAATTTTTCGTGATTACAGTACTTCTTTGTACTATCTACAAGGAAGTAAAAACAAAATATTTTGCTGTGAAGTTTTCAAATGTCGACTAACAAGTTCTACCAAGTCACTTGTGGTATTTTATGGTAAAAACCAAATCTTTTAACAAGATATATTTTTGTTGTTGAAAGTTTCTATTTTAATTATTTTATTCCTTACAAAGACTCTTCTCAATTATTAAAAAAATAAATATCAACCTTTCATCCCGGTGTCCCTGGTTCGAATACCGGTCAGGCATGGTATTTTTTATATGATAAAAAATTCCATCTCCATATTCCTACTTACAAGCATCTCTATAAACTTCTGAGATAAATTAATTCATCAAACCAAGAAGAAAAAATAAATTAGAATAAAACCGGCCTCGCAACGTGGCTTTGCAAGGCACTCTATTTTCTGTTTAGCCTCTGGAACCACCGAAGACATTATTTTACAGAATGAGTGAGGATGATATGTATGAATGTAAATGAAGTGTAGTCATGTACAATCTCAGGTGGACCATTTCTGAGACGTTTGGTTAATTAAAACCCAACCACCAAAGAACACCGGAACCCACGATCTAGTATGCAGATCCGAATAAAAGTAAGTGCTTTTACTAGGATTTGAACTTCAGAACGCTTGACTTCGAAATCAGCTGAATCACGATGACGAGTTTAACCACTAGACCAATCCGGGTGGGTTAAGACTTTGCAAGGCAGGTCGTTTCAATTAAACGAATATGAACTTGAATAACACAATCTTGTTTATTCAGTTAGTGTTTACTGGCCAATACTACAACAATAATAACATATGCTCAGGACTATATTTTGTGGTAGTAGAGTTGTGGTTTAAAATTGCTGCTGTTATTAACCTAAAGTACACGGTATGTCTTATTATTTATGAAATTTTTATATTCATTCTACATTATGAATCATCTCAGAGATCTGGACGTTTTGTACACTTTATGTTCTCTAAAATGCTGTTTGAAAAGAATATGATTAACACGTAGGATTGTCCTGTATAAAGTTATAATAAAATTAATTATTTAGCCTTTGCATTTTTATTATTTCAATTTTTAATTATCGTTGACTTGTAAATCTATGAAATAGAAATTCTAACCAGAATTCCTAAATCTAACCAACATATTGTAATCGCGAAAAATTTCGGTTTTCAGACTTCAGTGTAAATATCCATTTTGACCATCCCTGAATCCATTTTAACTAGTTTCAGCGTGACTTCTGTATGTACGAACGTATGTATCATAACTCTAAACCGATTAGTCGTAGGATGCTGAAATTTTGGATTTAGGACTGTTGTAACATCTAGTTTTGCATCTCCCTTTTTGATTGCAATCGGCTGGACTAAAAGTGTCCAAAAAAGCCCGAAATCCAAAAAAAAATTGGATTTTGTGTTTACTGCAATACTAACCCCTCATTCAGAGCTATACAACGAAATATAATTCCACCTTGATGGATATGGATGAATACATAGTGTTCACTCACTTGGTATACGGAAAAAATACATCAACTACACGAAGCTGATGTGTTAGACAATTAGTGACAATAAGTGATTGTTTGGTGGACAATTTCACCTGGGAAAATCTTCATGACATTGTTTCATGGCACAGTGAACAGTGAGATGGTGCAATAATTTGTAAACACTATACCCGCAGATTGGCTAGAATAATCATGATTTCAGCAGAATAATACTACAGTTCATAGAGCCAACAACACAAGTCAACAATAACTTTCTTGGATCAGTGTTTTTGAAGTGGTTATGGCCCACTCAATCTCCTGATTCTTTTCTTCTGAGGATACCTTAAAGATGTTGCTTACAAAACTCATCCTACACTATTCCCGAATTGCAGAGCGAAATTGAACGATGTGTCGCTGCAATTCCTCAACAAACGTTACAGCATGTGTTAAATAGCATGCAACATCGTATTCAATTATATGAATCGCATAATGGAGACCACTTTCAACAGCTTTCAACGACTATACTTTCAACAACTTATTATTTTCCCATAAGGTTGCGTTACTTTTTGAACACTCTATAGCATTGTAGGCGTCTATCACTTTCGAACTTTACAAATTTTCACCATCATACAGCAATAAATTTATGTAGCAATATATATATTTCATTTTCCACGTGCTAAGAAAAACGAATTTGAATGGTACCAGTTTCATGAATCACATCAAAATAAAAATTTAAATATGTGAAAAAAAATTATAAAAATTAAATAATTAATTATTATTATTTTTGTTAATATTAGATAATTATTTTAACTTAAATTATAGTTTATTA